>JAADXR010000032.1:0-128819 GCA_023337935.1 Elongisporangium anandrum
CCTTCAAGGCGTTGGCGAAGTCGCTGGAGATGTTGCCGCAGCCGATGAAGCCCCAGCGTAGCGGAGTCTGCGTAGGCGTGGAGAAGGTCATGCTGAAAGGTGAGGAAGTTAATAAGTGGCGAATTAGCAAGTGCTGGGCTGCGTGCACTTGCTTGACCAGCTTCAATACACACATCTGCATCCGTTCGATCTTTTTCCTCCAATCAAAGCACCGAGTGATTACGACAGTTCTCTGGTCATGAGGTAATCACGAATCACTGAATGCATCCATCACCCAGATCTGAGCTTCCAATGATGTGTGTATTGCAGTAAGCAAGTGCACACGCAAGGCCCAGCACTCGCTTATATGCCACTTATTAACTTCCTCACCTTTCAGCATGACCTTCTCCACGCCTACGCAGACTCCGCTACGCTGGGGCTTCATCGGCTGCGGCAACATCTCCAGCGACTTCGCCAACGCCTTGAAGGCCATGGCCACGCCGCCTACACTCCAGGCCTGTGCCGCACGCTCCTTGAGCAGTGCTCAGGACTTCGCTAACACGCATGGTATGTATATGGCTATAGTCCCACTACTCTTGCTCCCAATGATGGCTCATGTTCATGACTGATGTGCTTTCTAGGCTTTGCCCGTGCCTACGACTCGTACCAAGCGCTCTGTGATGATGCTGAAGTGGACGTCGTGTACATCGGCACGCTGCACATCACGCACTACGAGCAAACGTTGCTTGCGCTGCAACACGGCAAGCACGTGCTGGTGGAGAAGCCCATGGCCATGAACGCCAAGCAACTCGCCCACATGATCTCTGTGGCTCAAGAGAAGAAGCTGTTCTTGATGGAAGCCATGTGGACGCGCTTCTTTCCTGCCGTGCGCCATGTGCGTCAGCTGCTCAAGGACAAGGCCATTGGCGATGTCCTCACTGTGCAAGCTGACATTGGCTACTTGTTCGCTCCAGATAATGAGCGCATGTGGAACAAGGCTCTCGGTGGTGGCGGTCTGCTGGACATCGGCATCTATCCGCTGGCCTTCATCACGATGGTGTTTGGCTACGATGATCTGGAAGGCGTGCACGCAGTGGGCAAGCTGACTGAAGGAGGCGTTGACCTCTACAGCTCTGTGACGCTCACTTACAGCAAGAACCGCTTCGCCACGGCCACGTACACGACGCTGGCCAACATGCCTGAGACGCTTACGATCGTGGGCACACATGGCCGCATCCGCATCGACTCGCCAGCCCACGTCCCGTTCCAAATCACAGTCACGCCGAACGCGGTGCTTGAGTTTCCCGTCAAGGAGAACACGCTGCAGTTCCCGTGGCCGCCGGTGCCGCCCACGGCCAAGCTCAACTTCGGGCCGTCGCAGGGCATGGTGTACGAGGCCGAGGCCGTGACGAAGGCCATCCAGAACCTCCAGACGGAACACGAGGAGTACCCGTTGGCCGAGTCGCTGGCGCTCATGAAGATCATGGACAAGGTCCGTCAGGACATTGGATTGGTCTACGCGGCTGATGAGTAAGCAGCTTGTTGCTATCGTGGAAACAACTGAGAAATACTATGTCCAACTGCAACTTGTCACGTGCTGCATGTGTGTGTTGTCCGTCATCCACTGATCAACACTCACGACACGCTCACATCTGTACAGAAGCAAACAACGTAAGCATTTTGCTCATGTAATCAGGATCGACGACGTCAATGCGAATCGTGCAAAGCCCTGCACAACATCGTATAGCCTCAAGGTGGGTAATCCCTCCTAATTGGCTGCCCTACTGTACTGTAAGTGGTCTCACCTGTCACTTGCCGATTTGCCTCCGTCTCCATTCACCATGACCTCTCCACCATCAACTCCGTTGCGCTGGGGCTTCATCGGCTGCGGCAAGATCGCCAGCGACTTCGCCAACGCCATGAAGGCCATGACCACGCCGCCCACGTTCCAGGCCTGCGCCGCCCGCTCCTTGAGCAGTGCGCAGGACTTTGCCAACACGCATGGTACGACTCCATGACCACTGCTCGTGCTTGCTACAATGAATGGCTCATGTTCATGGCCAATGCGGTTTCTAGGCTGTGTGCGTGCCTACGACTCGTACGAAGCGCTCTGTGCTGACGCAGAGGTGGACGCCGTGTACGTTGGCACACTCAACACGCTGCACTACGAGCACTCGCTGCTGGCACTGCAGCATGGCAAGCACGTGCTCGTGGAGAAGCCCATGGCCATGAACGCCAAACAAGCCGAGCACATGATCTCCTTGGCCCAAGAGAAGAAGCTGTTCTTGATGGAAGCCATGTGGACGCGCTTCTTCCCGGCCGTTCGCCACGTGCGTCAGCTGCTCAAGGACAAGACCATTGGCGATGTCCTCAATGCGCATGCTGACATCGGCTACGTTTTCCCGCCCGACCACGCCAACATGTACACCAATGCGCTGGGCGGCGGCGCTCTGCTGGGCATCGGCATCTATCCGCTGGCCTTCGTCACCATGATCTTCGGCTACGAGGAGCTGGAGAGCGTGCAGGCTGTGGGCAAGCTCTCGGACAGCGCTGTGGATGTGTACGGCTCTGTGACGCTCACCTATAGCAAGAGCCGCTTCGCCACGGTGGCCTACACGATGCTCGGCAGTATGCCCGAGACGCTCACGATCGTGGGCACACAGGGCCGCATCCGCATCGACTCGCCTGCCCACTGCCCGTTCCAGGTCACAGTCACGCCCAGCCTGGCGTTTGAGTTCCCACTCAAGGAGAACACGTCGCTCTTCCCGTGGCCGCCCACGACAGCCAAGCTCAACTTTGACGGCGGCCAAGGCATGGTGTACGAGGCCGAGGCCGTGAACGAGGCCATCCAGAGCCACCAGACGGAGCACGAGGAGTACCCGCTGGCGGAATCGCTTGCGCTGACGAAGATCATGGACAAGATCCGGCAGGACATTGGCGTGGTCTACGCGGCCGATGACTGAGTCCATGTTGATGGGTAAGGTAACTAAGATGGTGCAATAATTGATGGGTATAATGATAAACACCTCTGCAAATTCTTAGCGTATGCATTTTGGTAAATTGGATATATGCGGTGGGTATTTTAGCGAAGTGTTGCTTGGATCGCCTTTCAGAGGGAAATTCACGCAGACCAAGGAAGCGGATGACGAGTGTGACGCCCAAGCCCGTGGTCGTGGAGGACTTCCAGCGCTTCCTGAGCGACCCGGACGTGGCCGTGGCCGTGGCGGTCATCAAGGCGCTCACGGGCGTGATCCTGCGCAGCGAGGCCAGCACCATGATGCAGATGGAGGGCGAGCTGCAGGAGGCCGCGCACCACCTGCGCACGTTCGAGGAAGCCGCGACGTCCTCGGCGCTGGCCAACCGCTACCAGAACTCCATCGCCACCACAGCTGGCTGTCAGCTGTTCCTGCGATACGTCACGCGCTGCTTCCTGGAGTTCGATGTGCGTCCGTCAGGCTCTGGGTCTTGTGGATATGTAGGCAGCTGATGAGGGCATTGGCTGTGTAGGACTTTGACCACTGCAAGTCGCAGCTGATCGACCGAGGCAAGCTCTTCGCAGAGACGTCGCTATCCAGTCGCAAGCGCATCGCTGAAGTCGGCCACCGCTTCATCCGCGATGGCATGGTAACGTAGCTGCTATGAACCTGTGCATGTGCATACGCTGACTGGTGCATCCTGTGTGTAGCGTGTGCTGACCCACGGCACGTCGCGCGTGGTGATCGCTTTGCTGATTGAAGCTGCCAAGACGACCCATTTCTCGGTCTTTGTGACTGAAGGACGCAGTGACAACGCAGGGTGCGTGTATTAGTCCTCATCTGGGTAAGATTGTGCATGGGGAAGAGAGCTCATTGTGTTGTATTGGTTGGTGGTTTGTGTAGCATCCAGACGGCGGAGAAGCTTGGCGAGGCTGGCATCCCCACGACTGTAATCCTGGATTCAGCGGTCGGATACTTTATGGAGCAGACCGACATGGTCATCGTCGGTGCCGAAGGCGTCGTGGAAAACGGCGGTATCGTCAACTCGGTACGGATGAATAGCTGGCTGGCTGGCTCTAGCGCTTCTATCTTCTCAAAGGCTGACTATTCCGTCTTGTCTGTATGCAGATCGGCACGTACTCGTCCGCTGTGATCGCGCAGGCAATGAAGAAGCCCTTCTACGTGGCTGCCGAGAGTTACAAGTTTGCTCGTCTGTACCCGCTGACCCAGCGCGACGTGCCTCAGATGAAGATGGAGGCGCTGCCCTCGGCCTCGTGCGAGTGCGCAAGCAAGCAGAAGCCGAACGACAAGAACGTCTCGTTCAGCAACCCGTTCTTTGACTACACGCCGCCAGGCTACATCTCGCTCATGTTTACCGATCTCGGTGTCCTGACGCCGTCCGCAGTCTCGGATGAGCTGATCAAATTATACCAGTAGAGCACAAGACAGTCGGAGCCAAAAGCATAATGCAATCGCTGGTTCTTCAATCAATGTTGTCGCAGTATCCCTGCGTTTCAAATACTCACCATCCGAACTATCGTGAACTCAGCATTGATGCAAGCATGACGAACAGAAGAACTTTCAGCGGCAAAGTTGATGACGTGTTCGCAGTATAAGTTGTATCCGTAGTAGTTGAGGGTCAAGCTGCCTGAATTCTCGGCGTAGTGACAATCAAAAGACAGTAACCTTGCGCTGGGACATTCTTGTGATCTGTCGTTTGGGCGGCTGCTGCACAGTGGCAGGCTCCTGCTTCTTCTGCTTCGCCTTTTTCTTTTTCTTCTTCGGCTTGGCTGCAGCAGATGCCGTTTCCAGGTCGCTATGGATGCGATGCTTTCGCTGGGTATCTTGAGATTCCGTAAGAAACTTGCGAACGACACCTTCAATGGCTGAGAATCCTGGGTCATGAGGAGCCTCTGGGACCTGAAGCCATGCGTTCCATACCTGCAGCATCCGAGCAGAGGCTCGATCTTTATATCTATGTATGGCATCGGCAAGCTGAGGTTGGATTTACTGCCGTCATCAAACACGAATAAATTCCCATACAGTACCTGGATTTGTCTTCTACATTGGGGCCCACAGCGTCATTGAAAAATGGATCTGCTGCGGTAAATTCTTGGTTGGATTTGACGATTTGGGCGTAAGCCAAGCCAAGGTTCTTCAAATTGGCTGCTGCATTCCAAAACTGCACAGGCTCAAATTGATACGATGCCTCCATCGCGTGCGTCGACTCAGCTAGCAATTTGAGGTTGTGAGGGTCTTCTGCGATCGTTTTCTCCAATAAATACGTGGACCAACTGAGCGCTTTCATTCCATGATCACGCGCCTACACGCAGAAAAACCAAACAAATCAGCTCACACGACAAAGAAAAAATGACAAATCGAAGACTGAGCTCACAATCGTCCATTCCCACGTTTCGTCATTGTAGATGTCCGCAGGCGGTAGTTTTGGCAGGCGATCGCGCACGATTCGCTTGACTTTTTTCTGCAGCTTGTACCAATCTGGAAGCTGTGGAGATTCGTCTGATTGCCGGTGGATCTCGTCCAGCAAACCGTACGGGATGTACGAGTACTTTGCTTGGAAATCCTGATCCATGTATATTTGCTTCCCACCGAGGAAAATCCGACGGCGTTGGCCCAGACCCACGGTTCTTGGTGGAACATAGTCATAATTTTCATCCAAGAAGCGGGCAAAAGAAAATCCGTCGCTCTAAATTGCAGCAAAGCGTAAGTTCCGTTTCAGATCACAAGGAGTATATCATTAAGCGCTCTCACCTTGCCACCAAACGGCACCAATCGCGTGCCTGGGAACGCCAGACTCGGGTACCGATCGTGATGATGCTCGAACCAGCGATAGGTCATCAAGGACAGATTCATCACAGTCACATCGCTTCGTCGGTTTTCGCACCGTTGCAAGTATCGAAGCGCAGTCCACTGCAGGTCGAAGTTCGCAAAGAGCACTGCGTTGCGAGGCAATGGATCCAGAAGCGCAGCGGCGTAGTTGGAAATGTACCAGGCCTGACTCTGATCACACAATTGAAACCACGTTGCCAACTGGAACGCCACCAGCGCAAGACAACCACCCCGCCATATCCAAGCAATTCCAGCAGACACCGAAGGCACGCTGACCTGCGACGTGATCACATTCATTGCAGAGTGGAGACCAATTCCAAACCAAAGGAAGACGATCACATTGGGCTGTTGCCAGAAGCGCATGTGTACTCCGTATGTCAACCCTTCACTGAGAGGCAGGTTCGCCAGTGTATGGAATACCACCATGTAGAAGCCATAGCTCACGACCACGAGTCTGCCGACGTTGGCACGCACAGAGTCGGACGCCATCATCTTGTACATGCCTAATCCAGCGATAGGCATCGCCAGATGAAACGGGATCTCTCGGGTCGTGAGATCGATGGAATATGCACGCAGGCGCTCCCACAGTCCCTCTGTGGCTCTCGTGGTGCCGGAGAACAGCTGAAACGTGCCGTAGTCAGCGCGACGAAGGTGGTGGAAAAAGCCCATGAACGTCGTGACATTGCCCCATGATCCCGGCTGCGGATTCCAAGCACCGGCAATCGGTAAATACAAGTATCTAGAGCCAGCAAGAAATGCAAGATCAGAACCACCATTACGAATTCATTGCGGCAAGCATGGTGCCACGTACGGCAGCAGTCCCAGCAGAAACGCAGTAGAGACAAGCGCGAGCTCCTTCCCGAGAATGGTGCGTCTTCGCGTCCAGAGAACCCAGAGGATGATTGGGATCTCCAGCAGGACGATCGTGTGCTGATTGCACATGGCTAGACCGCATGTGAATGCGCCATACAGAGCCGTCTGCAGCTTTTGATCCTTCGCATAACGCAGAAGAGAGTACAGCAGCAACGCTGCAAAGAGATTGTTCAGTGCGAAGACCTCAGCACCAACGGCATACGTCCAAATGAGTGGAGAGAACGCAAACAGAGCCTAGAGCAAGACACAGCAGCAGTCACTCTAGTGCTCAAGACAGCAGCATTGACGTTAACGACACGTACAGCAGCAGTGAAGGCACACGTGTGGCGGCCTGCTTGGTCTCTTCTTGAGGCCGTATACAGCAGAATCGAGTGGTAGAGCAGCACCACAGCGATGGTATCGCACACTAGAGCCACAAGAGACACCAGCAAGCCAAGTCAGGACGATGCTTTCAGTGGATGCAGATCCCAAGAGTGTCTACCTGCCGAGAACAGATTGGCTCTCCAGGCGACGGAGCCGCCCAGCGGCAGGAACCGCGTGAACGTGTGCACCAGCATCGTGTACAGTGGATACCCAGGCGGATGTGCCACACCCAAATGACACGCCTCGGCCACCAATTCGCCGCTGTCGCCGCCTGCGATCGACGGATACAGCGTTCGCGTGTACACGCTGAGCACGATCGAGGTCAGTACGGCGGCTCCCAGCGTCTCCTTCAGCTGCGGCGATGTGGCCGCAGGATCTCTGGCTCTGGCTGGCGCACCAGCCGCACCATCCGCCTTGGACGGCTCGGCTCTGCCTGTGGATCCGTCCGCATGGCCCTGGCCACTGCCATGGCGCGCCGCGTCCTTCCGTCGCTGCCGCATTACGATTTGACAATCATTCCCAAGATATCGAAAGATCATCGGTTTACTGGAGTCGACTAAAGTCAAGCCACAAGTCGAAGCTAGATTGTACGGTACCGTTGTTTAACGTAACACCTCTATTCAAGAGAGGATATGGATTCACCTGAATAAAGCGCTGTCACTATCTTGCGGTGACCAGCAGTCGAACACACAGGGGCTCCGTCTGGTTGGAGGACGCGCTTGTCCATGTGTTCTGTGGCTCTGGCTTGTGTCCACAATTAGTGTGAGATCCTGCCTGGTCTCTCTCAACCGTCTGGCTTCTTTGGCAGTTGAGAGAAGAGCGTGCAATCGCCTGCTGTGTGCCATTGCGTTTTCGGTTTTGGATTCGCTCTGTGGGATGTGCGCTTGAAGAGGCATGGAGAGCGTGCGCGCTCATCTTCATCCAAGCAGCAGGCGGTACTGGTCATGTGCAGACTGGCTGATCCTCCAGAGCTGTCTGCAGCTCATGGAAAAGCACCAACTTTATAAATCAAGGTAGTATTTATGAAATCGATACCAAGAAAAGTTGGTTTAACAAAGTTTTCTGTTGTATGTCTGCAAATTTACTCTCGTGTTTTGTGAAAATACCTCGAAATGACGATGCTTCATATTGTAAACGAAGTGAAACGGAACCCACATTTTGGACGTCTAGTTACGATCATATGAAATCAGCAACCCTGCTGTTATTAGTCTACAGTACAGCTTGTGGCTTTGGATGGGCCGCAGGGGAGCACGTTGCCTCGTCGGACTCGTCACGCCATCTGATTCGGTCGGACGCTGGAATCGGCGACGTGAATTGACGGCGAATGCCCAAACCGCTTCGGCCTTGCGTTTGCTGGGATCCGCTGCGTACGCTCCCACAGGAGTGCGTGATTCTGTCGGCAACTTGAACATTGCGCTCCACTAAGCTCCGTTTTTTATAAAAGTGTGACTTTCTGTCTATACTGACCACAAGAAAAGGAGAAAAACACTCAAAATCATAAAAAAGAAACCAGGCACGACGACGTCCGAGAAGGCGTGAGGCGGCGGATTTTTACCGAAGCACCACGCAAAGAATGCAGATAGAACGCGAGCTGCATGGTGCACAGGCGCGCTCATTTATATCACGCTGCTCAAACTGTTTACAGTACAAACTTGAACTTTTGCTTTCTATTTCTTTTTGGTGCAGACAAGGGGCTGAGGGAAAGAGAAAAGTGGACGAGGTCATGTTTGTGTGTGGGACCTGCGCGCCCCATATCTTGTTCTGGTCTTTAACGTTACAATCTCGATCCATCGATCTGGTGCGTCGACTACACTTTCTGGTGCCTTTCATTCCCGCATCTTCCTCGTTACGGTATGTGGATTATCTCACCATACAGTACCAAAGTCTAAAGTATGTAATTACCATACTGTAGTGGGCACGTGGTGGCGAAATGCTCTGCTTCGGACAGGAGCACATGCTGCTAATATTTTCGGGTACAGTATAGTAGTTTTGTATGCTTCGATTGCGTTTACACTTGTGCTCGGTGCAAAGACTCGATCCGGTTCTTCAAGTCCACACGCCGACAGCATCGCGTTTGGGCCGCTTCGTGGCGGCTTGAAGCCCGGTCACTCAAATCCAGCCAATCAGACGCCAGGCCAAAATCCACGACCCCCGACGTGCAAGCTGCGGTCCAGTCCCCCTCCGGTTCAGCTTTCCTTCTCTGTGACTCCAAACACACACTTCGTCCAAACATTCAAGTACAACTTGAACCTCCGGACCCCGACCCGCAGTTCAGTGGTCCACAGGGGCCGCTGTCAGTGCATACGCATACTCAACTCCAGTCACTCGGATGTATTGCGAAGCAGAGTTCGAAAGCGAGGGTAGGGTTCTTTCGCTACAAAGTTGTGTGCCATGTCTTTTGTGTGGTTTGGTGTTGCGGAGAGAGCACCCGATCTGAGTGAAAGGACTTGAGTGGGTGCTGCACTTCATAATTTGCGTCCATTCAGAGCGCGTGGCGTGACCTCTCACCAAACTCTCACTCCACATCACAACCCAACAAGCGTCGACTATCCCCCGTATAGCCCAAGCCACACAGCCATGGAGATGATTCTCGCGCCGCTAGACGAACACTTCGGCAAGGACCTGTGGCGCCAGCCCATCGCGACCACAGCCTCGGCCGCATCGCCGCCCACGGTCATCCGCCTGCCCAGCCTCCTGCGCCACCGCACCAGCGAACAGCCCAAGGACCGATCGCCGCGCCTCGTGGGCATGAGCGACGTGCTCAGCGCGAACGCGGTCGAGACGCGCCCGCTGTCTCCATGTGAGACACGATTGCCGTCCATTGGATCGATGATCCGCCGCGAAGTGAACAGCCCCACACCAGCCCACAATAGCCCCAAGAGCGACAACCTCGACTCTGTCACGTCCATGAGCCCCTCTCAGAAGCAGTGCATGGATCTGTACCGGCAGCTGCGCGATGTGCCTTCGATGGAATCGCGCTCGCACCCAGAATACGCTCTTGGCGGCCTTCTCGCCGGCGTCGCGCTCAACCAGCTCGCCAGCATGCAGCAGACCAAGAAAACCGAACAGATCTCGTGCGAAAAGGTCCGCACCATTTTGCCAGCGATCAGTCTCATGCCCGCCAGCAGCGAACAGAGCGAGAAGTCGAAGCGTACAAGCAGTGCGAAGCTGTGCGGTATGCACGATTGCCGCAAGCGCGCTAAGGCTGGCGGCTTCTGCATCGCGCACGGCGGCGGTCTTCGCTGCTCCGAGATCGGCTGCGACAAGCACGCGGTTAGCCTCGGTCTGTGCATCAGCCACGGCGGCGGCAAGCGCTGCACCGTCGAGGGATGCCTCAACGCGTCGCGTAAGAACGGCGTGTGCTGGAGCCACGGCGGCAAGCGCCTGTGCAAGCTCGAGGGCTGCAACAAGGGCCCCAAATCTGGCGGCTACTGCTGGTCGCACGGCGGCAAGATGAAGAAGTAGACGAACCCACGGTCTCTTCCTCAAGCGATTTATTATGTCGACGACGATATTTATGCGTGCCCGCCCTCACGTGCGGCGGGTACACGTATAGTTATGCGAAGAAGTCCAAGCCGCGCGGCTTGGCAGCATCTATTTTGTTATATGTATTTATACCCGTGGCGATGAACACAGTATAATATGATTATCTTTTTGCCTCTTTATCTCACTGGCTTGTCCTTCTCGTTCTCATTTTGCTCGATGTTGTTTATCACTATTGTGTTTATAGTGGTCATTATACAGTACGTAGATGGTGGGGTCGTCGGCCCTCCGCATCTGCATGAACGGCACCGCTTTGGCCGCTCAAGAATTCAAGCGGCCATCGTATGAGCGGACGCATCCGCTTGGTGCTGCCGTGCCGCTTGTCTCTCGTCGGGATATTGCGTCGCACTCGACGTGCTCTGAGCTTTTTTAGCCTTTTTTGACGTTTCATCCGATCACGAAGGCGACGTGGCACCCTAATCATCGCATCAACTGCATTCAAGCGCACCCGGTGACGCGCGCGACGCGACAGACTGAAATGGTTTAACCAATCAGATGGGCAGACATCCCATCGCACCAATAGGAAAACCAGATGGATACAGTTTGGCTGTGCAGTCGCCAGGTTGAAGTCGCATTTATGTCCACAGCAGCTGCAGCCAATCATGCGGGACTTGCGCCAAGCAGAACACCTAGGAACGTCGACGAGGCGAGCGTCGCTTTGATCACAAAGGCCGATCTGTCAGGTGTACCAGTGAAATCGGTACATTTGTCAAAAACGTTTGGGTGGTGCTTGGAGAACGCAATTCATTTCACCTTTGCGACAATTCACGTATCCGCCTGTCACAGGCACAACACCCAGGATCTGTACCCCTTCTTCCGTAATCAGCACCAAGAGGACTCGCCTGTGCGTGAGTTGTACAGGTAGAAGCGCTGGTACTCCTCACTCCAGTACTGGGCGACCTCGGGATCCTCAGCCGTTGGATTTGGCTCCGTCTTCTCTGTTGAATAGCCTTCTGCAGCCTCAGAATGAGTTAGAGTTGTAGGCCTAGATGCCTGGATCCTCTGTTGCTGTTGCAGAGTGATTGCCGCTTTGCGTTTCGCCATCTCTTGGTCCTGCTCTACAAGGAAGCGGTGGATGATCTTTCGCTGCTGCCGAACTCGCAGCTCTCGCTTCATCAGGATCTTGTACCTTCGAAGCAGAAGCCGTCCATTGCGCTTGTGGATCAGACGCTGCATAAAGCGTTGGATGCACTTGGCAGCGGCATCTTCCCGCTGTTCTTGAAGCTTCTGCTCCACCAATTGCTGCCGCACTTGCAGGAGGTTCAGACTTTCAGCTTCTTGCTGCTCTCGAGCCTGATGGCGTCGCCAGCACTTGACTATACGGTCAGCTGCCGTTGTTCTTGTGGGATAAAGCTCTTGATGAATGTATTGGTACACGGCATACCATCTATCGCGACGCCGTCGGTAGTGATGCTGGATACAGATCACTGCTTTAAGGCTTGCAACCAGCAGTCTAGTCTGCTCGATTTGCTTGCTTGATGTCTTGCGATTCTGAATCTGCTTCCACCATCGTTGAATCAGTCGAGCCGCATCGTGAACACGTTGGCGACGCTGAAGCTTCAGGCTCATGGTCTTTATGGCCAGTCGACGCCACTTCTGAGTCTTTGCGTAGGTCTTGATCGCTCGCTGCAGAAAGCAGGCCGCTCGAAATTCACGGTGCTGTTTCCATAGAACAAACCGAACATGCTTTCGCCACGTGCTCTGGATTACAGACGCCGCACTCTTTGCAATCGGTATGTAGAATGTGGCACGAAAGCTGTCGCTGCGTCGCCGTGCTCGCAAATATAACGGCTCGGCAGAGGTTTGAAGAACTGCGCGAAACTTTGCCTGCTCTCGGTTGCGTTGAAACGTGCGCTGGAGACAACTCGCAGCCAGATACTGTTGCAATCGCAGCATTACACGGCCTCGCCTTGCGAGTACACGAAAGCGATATTGCCGCCATGAGCGTTGTATCTTGATGCTACTTTTACGAAGTCGCTTTACGTGGAACCGGCAAAAGTAGCCTCTGAATTGAGCCTGGATGGATTGAACGGCGGCCAAATACTCGACTTGGTCCACGAGATCATGCGCACAAGCGCTTGCTGCATGGTAATTTAGCCGCATGAAGAACCGCCGCCAGGTGTACTGGATGACTCGAGCATGAGCGCTCTGAATGGCTCGAAAGCGAGCTCTCTGGCGTTGTTGCATGTGTTCGAACGCGATCTGTTGAAGTGAGCGTCTCAATTCTTCCTCCTGCCTTAGTCGATGTCGCCGCACTGCTCGCTGAATCACTCTGGCTGCTTTGATACCACATCGAACGTATTGCATCAGTAGAAAATACCTGAATGATCGTTGAATTTTCCGGGCAGCCGTCATCATTCTTGCCAACAACGCTTGGAGCGTTCTGGCCTGCTTTGCATTAGCTGCCGACCATCGATCTACGTAGCTTCGGTATGCTTGTTGAATAAAGACTGCAGCTGCCAGTCGTTCTTGCGCTTGATGCTCATGTGTCAGATCTTTCCATTGGTCTAAAGCTTCGCGCAAGGTGCCAAGTGAAATGGCCTCGAAGAACTCCATGATCTTCTGCATCGCTCTGGTCTGCATCAGTTCATACTCCTTTTCAGCTGTGATCGTCCACTTCCAATGATACCAATGATTTCGCACATCTGCGCGAGTGACGTGTCCAAAGACAGTCTTGGCCAGCAACTCCAGACGCAGTCGCTGAGAGTTCTTGGTCGTCGCGAGCTTTAATAGTGGGAAATGGCTCTGGATCCACTCGATCTCGTCTTGTACCTTGCCGTTGATAGCCTCGCTCTTCACTGAAATGCGGTGCAATCGCGCACGCAGTCGCTTGGTGTTTAAATTCCGTGTTGGTGCTTTGCATCGGTCATCGCGTCGACTGCATTGGTTCGCTGGAGCCGCAATTTGCCGATATACTCTTTCGATGGCGGCACTTGGCGCTGATGCGATCGGCTCCAGCTGCCGAGTACGCGGGCTTCTACTGTGGCCTGCAGGACTGGCGTTCACCCTAGCTCCAGTTGTCTGCCGACGTGGTTTGTGGCGAGTTGGCTTGCTCCAGCGCTCAAAGCTGAACGCCTCGAGTCCACTGGCCACGTCATTCTCCTCGCTCTCCCTCTCGCAATGCGACAGATACCCAGGTACCAGCGCAGACCTGCTGAGGATGGTCTGCAATGCGCTCACACTCAGCAGTCCCGTGGGCGCCTGGCCTCCTGAGGAGCTACTCATGCAGCCCAAGCGACGCGCTCCAGCATCTGCATTTTGTGCCAATCGAATGGTACAGATTCTGTACCACGTCGCATGAATTATTTTCGGCCAATCAGAGGTCTGGACCTGCATGTCCTTTGGTTGGTTATTGGGACAAAGCAATAGGACCAAGTATGGCGGCCGTCGTAGGAGGGTACCACCCCATCGCGCTGCCGCTTCGGAGCAGCGTGTTCAAGCGGTATATCTATGTCAAGGCGCACGCGGTCAAAGAGAACGAGCAGGGCGGAGAGTCGGCGCTGGCGGTGGACCGCACCGTGTACGTCGTGAATCTGCCGCAGGCCGCGGACGCCGAGTGGCTGCGCGAGTGCTTCTCCAGCATCGGCGCCATCCAGCACGTCGTCCCGGGTGTGGTGAAGAACCAGGAGTCCAGCGACCCGCTCATGGCCAAGACCGCTCACGTGGTGTTTAAGTCCAAGGCGGCTGCGGCCAAAGTACTCAAGGTCGACTCGTTGGACAGCGCTCTGCCGACCACAACCACAGGACTGATCTGTACGTTCAAAGGCATGCTGAATATCGTGCTACTGGGAGCTTGAACTCACATGATTGTGCATGTATAGCTTACTTGGAGAAGTACAAGACCAACAAACCTGGCCTCGCGGCTGTGAAAGAGCTGGCCGACCGATTCATGGCCGACTTTGACTCCCAGGAAGAAGAGGTGCGTCAAATGCACCTCCAAGAAGCAGAAGCTGATACTCACAACCTTATGCATATGATATTCTAGGACTTGCGACAGCGTGAGGAGCTGAAGAACCAGGTGGACGACGATGGCTTCCAGACAGTGGTAAACACCAAGAAGCGCTCGGCCGCGGCTGCTGAAGATCTCGCGCGCCCCAGCAAGAAGCAGAAGTCCAAGGAGCTGCCTCAGTTCTACCGCTTCCAGATGCGCGAGAAGAAACGCGACCAGCTCAAGTCCCTGCGCGAGCGCTTTGAAGAGGACCGGCAGATGGTCGAGAAGCTCAAAAAGGCCAATAAGTTCAAACCCGAATAGACATACGTACACATATTCATTTGCTATATCCCACATATCCAAACGTATTCGTTCACTTTTGCATAATAGAGAAGTCGTGAATACGCACAGATTGCTAGCTCTATATAATCTGGTGAAACACATCACTGCATATTCGTAGGTCATACATAGATAAGTACGCATAGGTATATGTGTTCATGGTTCCTCAAGGAAGATTGCAAATTATCAGGAATTATCATCTAAGAGCACGACATAGAGACGTATGGAGTCCCCATGTCATATCCAAAAGGCTGATAACGCTTATTCCGAAGGCATCGAGCGCAGGATGTCCGAGTCACCGGCGTCCAGAATGCACATGCACGACACACGGAAGTACTTGCCGCAAGCCGTACCGAGGTCGTTGTTGGTGCCAGCGAAGTGGTGCACGCCGGTTTTGGCGAGCATCGAGTAGTACTCGACCTCCGACTTGCGAAGAGGAGGCGTGTTCGTCGACAGAAGAACAAGCTTGGCTGTACAGATGACAGGCGAGCAGCGTAAGTCAAGAGCTCAAATCATCAGAACAGCATTAGTAGCGAATGGACGTACCCTTGCCGCTGCGCAGGTGCTTGAGGGTCTGCTTGTAGCCAAGCGCGACCTTACCCGAGCGCATCACCAGCTGCAGGCGCGAGTTGATGTTGTCCGAGGATTTCTTCTGCTCGATGGGGAATACAAGGCGTTGGGATTAGTGGGGCATGCTCCATCCATACAGGGAGATTTCGCAGAGGGGTCCTGACGTGGACGCCTACGAGCACGCTCTCAGACCTTGCAGCCCTCGAGCGCGCTCTGGAGTCCCCTCTCCATCCTATATTCGATGCTTTCATTCGATTTCTCCGACCACGCAAGCGTGGGAGATCGCGATAAGAATGGCTGTGAAGCGGCGCTTCATTCTCTGAAAACCTCGTCCAACGGATGGAAAAGAGCAGTTCCTCTGCGATGGCGATATCAAGAGCTCTTCCATACCGTCTTCTTAGAGGCAACCATTTTGCTTTGTTTCTTGTTTCTCAGCGAATGCTCCACAGAACCAAAAGTGACTGCTTGGTTTCAATACGCACACCAGCCAATCAACCTCCACCAACCAACCGCCTGCGATATTGGGTGGTCAGTTGCCAAATGAAGGGGACCAGAGGTCTCTGATATGGCAACGAAACAAAATGACGTGGTCCACACAAGTAAAATCAGATTTTCGGTTTAGAAGATCAATGCAGGTCGCAGTCAAATGAATCCTCGTGACCACCACTGAGCGTGGAGGATGCCACCGATCCGGCCATTCTGTTCGAGTGTGCAGTGAGTGGTGATCTTGGTCTGCATAATGGTATTGAAAGTGCGTGCGTGTGGACGAAGCTGCTACTGGTAGGGCAAAGAGACAATAATAACTGCAGGACAGGCAATCATAGACCACAGAGTGACTTTTCCTGAAGACAAAACGCTGGGTGATAAAAAGTAGGATTGCAAATTAGAGGTGAAGCGAAATTCGTGGCTTCCACTCGCTTAAATAAAAGATCGGGCGTCAATATCCCACCACTTGATGTTCAGCAATCTGGGATCAGCCATATTTATCATATGCGGATCCATGCTGATTCTGTGAATTCTGTCCTCACCAGTAGCCTTTATCACATCAAATACCATGACTCGATGGTTTCTCCACCTGAAAACGCTGCGGAAAGGCATTATCATCGCTAGAAACATCCAATTCTCCCATGAAACCAAGAAGACATTCCCCACAACCACGTAGCCCAGTCGAACAAGTTCATAGGAATTCAAAATCTGGCGAGGTTCGCCATTTTGGTTGACCCAGTCGTACACATCTGAGAGGCCAACGCCACCGACATTGCATGCTCGAATGCGCAGGCTGTTTTCGGTTTCGCACGAAGCATGGAATCGATGGCGTTTGCTCTTCGTTGACATGTCTTGTGAGAAAAATAGCGGTGCGGCGTTGAGCAAAAGAATCGACAGTTTGATCCACAGCAAGGACTTCGTGTTGCCAGATAACCGAAGAGCTACACTCGGTTGAAGCATATCAAGTAGGGACATTTTCTCTAGTTCTTGGGACTGGATTAAAACACTCACGCGACCATCGAAACCAAACATTTTAGAAGTCGCGATCTGCTCTCGGATATAATGCATGGTACTTAGCAACGCGATTGCCACGGGAATCTGCCAACTAGTCATTCGTCGACGAAATATCTTTGCTAGAGAATTAAGAAGGCTGCTCTCAAGAAACACAATCGCTACAATCGCAGGGTAGATCACAAACCATGACTCTGACAATGCGCGCTGGTCTCCTTCAAATACACAGCCAACGCTACAGAATGCAGCAATCAGGATTTTCAAACGCGGCAGCATCGAAATTGGTAGAGCCTCAAAGCTGTAAGAGCTAGCCAGACATCCGATATCAACATTATGCCAAGCGGTCACGCCCTTGACGAATCCTCGCTGGACCGCGATCATACTCAATATCCATCGCATCACCAAATATACAAAGGTTGAATCCGATACGAAGGATCCAACATCGTACACACAAGTTACGACTTCGTATCCACTTGCTTCGTATAGGAAGAGCCCAAATCGTTTTCCATTCGAAATCATAATCGAATTTGACCAAATAAATGTGTTTCTGATCTCCAAATTGGAACCCCATTGAGTTAAAAAAAATTGTGGTGGGCATTGAGCTCCATTGCGACAATCCAATTCTCGTTTCCCGATCGTATCAAAGCGTCGAGCTGCTAATCCATCACTATTCAGTGGATTCGTGTTCACGACATCCGAGAACCAACGCATACCCTGTGCGTCTTCGTACCACCCATTTCTCCATTCTCCGCCTGGGCGACCAAGCCATTCGACAGTTTTTGCTTCACGAACTGTGCGATTCACTGCATCCAGGTATGCATCTGGAGCATCAGCTTCTTCGTATTTTCCCCTCAGACGAAACATACACGCACGACCATCCCAGCCTGGAATCGCATAGCGGGCCGATGGTCCGTTGTCCCAGAACGGCATAATGAGAACAGGAAGTGAATTTGGAATGAGATGAAGTCGAACGCTGTTAATGTCGTCCACAACCCGGAGAGTATCGCGCGTAAGATTCATATAGCCAAGCTCATTGCAAACAGAAAACATGTATTCGAGGGTGGCGTTGATCGTGGAGCAGGTCCTGCTGTAAAATCGCTTGGTCGCATCAGCCACAGTTGCGCCTGTACGATTCACTACCCGATATCCATTCACTGCTAAGCCACTGATGTCTTCAACTATCGTGTCTGTGGTCATGAGCGCTTCGTTGACTGAGATGACTTCGAAACGTTTCGATCGACGATGACACACCAGCACTCGATCGCTGTACGGTTCATCATTCTGTCCAGATATTGCATACGTTCCAAGTGAAGGGCTCTGACCGAACGAGAAGTATTGCGTCTTTGAAGACGTGCTCAGCAGTATTGTCAGGAGTTGAGAGAGAACCAGCAGTAGCAACAAAAGGCATAGTGACCAATTGAACGCAGCTAAAAAGAGCTGAGACTTCGTCCGTTCACTCACTCTTGGGGTGGGCTTTGCAACTGCGCCTGATTTGCTCAGGCCCCGAGTGACATCAGCATTGATTTGTTGGTCGGATGGTATAATCTTGCCAATTGACAGCCATCGTTTCATTGGCATTTCTCAAGTTGCAGACTGGCACGCCGTTCGATCTGAAATTAGCGGGCTCCGAACTCCTTGTCCCATTCGTCAATTCAATTCCAATTCAGCAGCACCAAATTCGTCGTCTCGTATCTGGACCAACTTATTAATACCCGATAACCTCACTGCAATGGTGCTGTCCACCTCCCAAACTCGCTCCAAGTTGATTTTGATATGCATGTTATCTCCAGACCGACGACAGGCACCCGAAGCGTCCAGCCCGGAACGAAAACAAAGTGACCCTTCTCGCCCTCGCTGGATGAGAGTACATAAGCTTCAGACTCAAGAGCTCTTCAAGGCGGGGTATCTGATTGTGTCTCGAAAGCTCCTTCGCAGCGTGAGTTCGCATGCGCTCGATCGAGCCTGGCAACAGAATGGGATGTAGAGCAACCACCGTGGGGCTGAGCCTGCTCGTGCTCTTCCTGCTCGTGCTCTTCCTGCTCATGCTTACTCGTTCTGGCAGAAGCAGAAGCTCGCGTACCAAGGCCAGTACGACCAGAAGGACGAGCAGACCGCGCAGGAAACGAGACGCCGGCCACCTTCAAGGACCAGTATATTTGATGTTGTAATATCCCTCCCTCGCACTTTGGTATTGTATTATAGTTGAGGATTTGGGAGTGAGCCTGAATGGGGAAACATACAAATAGAACACGTGAAAACCCAGTGCCTGGGTGCTCTCCAATGTCTGCAAGAGGAGAGAATGTGACGATACAGAGTCAGGCTGCTTGCTCCTGAGGCGAATTCATTCGTAACCAAACGTATTCTATACCAACGACTGCTACTGAGATGAGAGACGCGATCCTTGCAATGCATCCGTTGTCGGAGTCGCTGATTCTACCATCTGTGCAGATACAACATATAATGGCAGAAATCCGTGCCAAATTATTGAGTCGTTCAAATAAAAGATCGAGCGTCAATATCCCACCACTTGATGCTCAACAATCTAGGATCGGTCATGTTCAATAGATACGGATAGGCGCCGATTCTGTGCATTTGGCTGGCATCTGCATCCTCTATTACATCAAATACCATGAGACGATGGTTTCTCCACCTGAATACTCTGCGGAACGGCATCACCGCGGCAAGAAACACCCAATTTTCCCAACTTATCAAGTAGGTATCTCCAACAACGACATAGCCCAGCCTAACAAGTTCGTAGGCGTTCAGAATACAGCAAGGCCCGGCACTTTGGCCGCCCCATTCGTACAAATCGGATCGACCTATGCCACCCGTATTACACGCTCGAATACACAAGCTCTTTTCGATTTCGCAAGACGCGTGGAATCGATAGCGTTTGCTCTTCAGTGACATGTCTTGGGAGAGAAAAAGTGGGGCGGCATTCAGAGAAAGAACCGCCAATTTGATCCACAGCAAGGACTTTGTATTGCCGGACAGCTGAAGAGCTACTCTTGGCTTGACCATGTCAAGTAGAGACATATCCTCCAATGTTTTGGACAGAATTAAGGTGGACACGCGTCCGTCGAACCCAAACATGTTGGAGGACCCAATTGTGTCTCGGATATTGTGCATAACACTCAATAGCGCGATAGTCACGGGAATCTGCCAACTCGCCATTCGTCGACGTAAGAAGCTCGCTAATGCGTTGAGCAAGCTGCTCTGAAGAAACACCACTGCCACAATCGCAGGGTACATCAGAAACCACGATTCTGATAGAACCTGTTGGTCGCCTTCAAATGTGCACCCGATCGTACAGAAAGCCACGATCAGGATTTTAAAGCGCGGCACCATAGTGATCGGTAGTGCCTCAAAGCTACGAGAGTTGGCCAGACATCCGATATCAACATTATGCCACGGTGCCATGCCCTTGAAGAAACCTCGCTGGACCGCAAGCATACTTAACATCCATCGCATGAGCAAATACGCAAAGGTTGAATCTGATATGAAAGAGCCAAAATCGTACACACACGTTACGATCTGGTACCCAATTGATTCGTATAGAAAGACTCCAAATCGCTCACCATTCGAGATCGTAATGGAAGTACCCCACAAAAATTTGTTTGTAATCTCCAAATTAAAGCCCCATTGACTTACAAGGTCGTCGTTCAAACACTCAGCTGCACGACTGCAATTCAATTCTCGCTTGCTAATCACGTCAAATCGCCGAGATGCGATTCCGTCGCTGTTTAATGGGTTTGTGCTCACAACATCCGCGTACCAGCGCATACCTTGAGTGTCTTCGTACCAGCCGTGTTTCCATTCTCCGCCGGGTCGACCAAGCCATTCAACAGTTTTTGCTTCACGGACAGTGCGATTAACAGTATACAGATACGCATCTTGAGCGCCAGCTCCTTCGTATCTCCCGCCCAGGCGAATCACACAGGCACGGCCGTCCCAACCTGGAATCGCATATCGAGACGATTGCGCGTTGTCCCAGTACGGCATAATGTGAACGGGCAGTGAATTTGGAATCAGATGGAGATGCGAAGATTGTCACGCGTGAGGTTCATATAGCCAAGCTCATTGGAGACAGAGAACATGTAATCAAGCGTGGCGTTGATTATGGAGCAGGTGTTACTGTAGGATATCTTGGTCGCATCGTCCACAGTGACTACATTACGACTCACAACTCGATACCGGTTCACTGCTGAGCCGCTGCTATCTTCAATGATCGTGTCTGTGTTCCTGAGCGCTTCATTGACTGAGATGACTTCAAAGCGTTTTGATCGCCTGATACACACCAACACTCGATCACTGTACGGTTCATCGTTCTGTCCAGATATTGCATACACACCAAACGAAGGTCTGTGGCCGAACAAGAGGTGCTGCGTGTTTGAAGACGTACTCAATAGCGTTGTCAGAAGTTGAGAAAGAATCAAAACCATCAAAAGGAGCCACGATGACCAATTGAACGCAGCTCCAACGAGCTGAGACTTCGTCAAATCGCGCACGCTTGGAGTATACGTTGTGGACGCGCCAAGCTTCAGTGTTGCTGGAGTGGCGTCTGCATCAGCTTGTTGATCGCATGTATAATCTTGCCAATTGAAAGCCATCGTTTCATTGGCATTTTTCAAACGACACCTGCAAGTCGCGCGAGCGCAATTCAAAAATAAGCGGCGCCCTCAGTTGTCTTCACCGTTCTGAGTCATGTTTGGTTCGAAAATACTACTTGTATGAGCCAATTCAGCCAAAGAATCTAGCTACACAGACTTTGTCTCTCAGGAAAACAGCTCACAACGTCAGTCTCTGAAAGTCTGAGGGCAAACGTTGTCTGATATCCATACGCAGGGCAGTCGATTATGAAGTCTTCGGCTGAGAGATCGCTTCCTCCACAAAGCAACACCAAAGCCGCTCTGCTGAGCTGTGAAAGCAGACCACAGCTGCTCCTACGTTCATCCGGAGCAACGTCGCTATTCCTGTCCATGGACGTGGGAAGGGTATCAACACCAACACAGGCTGTCCGTCTCGGGATATTTATAACGAGCGATCCAATCGAAATGCTGTCTCACTTTGCTTGATCCACCGCTGTGCAAGACTTTGAAAGCTGCAATCTTCGTAGCAATGGCAATGGAGCTACCTCATGGAATTGTGCGGTATGGTGTACCACCGACTACCGCATCGTCTAGGTGAAGTCAGCAACGCAAAATCCATCCAGGCATCGCAATTTAATCGTCCAGTGGCGCATTTTCCGAAGAACCATCCTGATTAGTGGAAACTGTTACCTTGGCAGCCTTGTTGAATTCAACTGGAAGTAATCTCGACGTCATGGAAGCCCGCGCAATCCCGAAGAGCGAAAATATTTATTGTGGCTCGCCACAGGCGTTTGCGATGGACTCCAAGGTATTATACTGGGAACCGTGAAGACGGCGCTTGCTTTGAACCTGGACAAGCAGATTGAGGTGGAGCAGGTTTCGCACGGGATGATTCAGTCAAATGGACTGAGTCAAGGACGAAACCGATCGTATACTCTAGCTTTAGCAACTGATTAACTTGATTATCAAGCATGAATGTATCAACCATTGACGCCCGTGATCACCTGAGTGGAATGTGTCATGAGACGAATGTTTAAGTTCCTCGATGGCTTCAATTTGTGAAGCTCGCACCTGTTGCTAATAAAGCACACTCGACGGAGATGTTGGCCATTCCTCAGAGGGAAACGGCTCTGAGGAAATTCGCGTGACTAGGTATTGCTACAATACATGTACATCGTGCTCAGCACTAATTCCTTGACTACATAGAATCGAAGAGCGCAAATGATGACACTATGTAAACCGCAGGAAGATCGAGTATGTTCAGGCGCTTGGACTTTTCACACGCAGGTATGCTGTTTTCCTGTTTTTTGTGTGCGATACTGATCGATCGGTTGCAGGTCACGAAAATTCAACACTGAGATACAACAGAATATGTATTGACTATAATTTACATGAATCTATGCAGTATTTATAGCTGACACCTCTTTCTTGCTGCGATAGCTGCATTGTTAAAGCAACCAGACCAGCTTCTCTAGCTCTAGAGTAGTGGGGAGAGCCGTGTCGCTTTGACATTCACACAGTGGGTTCCTATGCGGCAGCTGGATGCGGGCATGGTGACGATCCGTTCGCCTTGGTCACGGGCTTGATGGTGCTACCGAATTCGGGGATGATGGGACCGAGACTCACATCGTCCGACTCCCAGCTCAGCAGCTTGTGGACCGACGGGATCACGTGCTCGGTGATGTACACGAGCGCTTGCGTGAGCAGGCCCAGGAGGGCGTCTCCCAATTGCAGTGGTGAGTACAGCATTCTAGCTGATTGGAAGCTTGGCTTTGTTGTTGTTGTTTCGCTTGCTTGTCAAGATGGAACTTGAGAACTGAGCTCTGGCGTGCTGGAAGCTCGCCATGCCAGCGTTCGAGCATGTTCTATTGCGTCGACAGTATCTCTCTCTTGTGGGCGTGCCGCATTTCTATGGCGGTGCTTTCATGTTTACTGCAAAGTGATTGCATCCGCTCCAGCGTCATGCAGGAGCCCTCCCAGCCAATCACAAGCCTCCATTCCGCCTAAATCCAGGACAAGCTGCAAAAGACACGCTTTCTGTATGCGACCTCAGAGTTGAAGTTGCGTGTTTTTGTCCAATCGGCGCTTTGTGTAGGTTGCGCCGTGTCTTTGGACCGCATTGGAGCCATTTGGGCAGACGCCGAAGCGTCACCAACGAGGCTCGATGTCCAGAGGATTATGACGCAATGCGCTGGGCAGTGAGTTGAAAGCAGAGAACCTAGAGATGGATCTAGAGAGAAATTTCTGCTTGGCTGACACACGAGTCCGCTCACGAAGGAGTGTCACGAGAGAGATTCACGCATGAACGGGTGTGGATTAAAACGACTTAAGGCTACTGTTACAACGACAAGCAAGCAGCTTCAGGCGGCGTGCGCCACTGCCTTGTTCTTCTCTTGCATGGCTGCCTTGGTGGGAGCGCAGGAGCCGCACCATTCCTATATAGCATAGTAACAGTGTTAGAGTGGCATTCGTCGACATAGAGAACGCAGCGTAACATACCGGAATGATTGGGCCGATGTCGCCCACATCCCAGCGCAAGTAGGTCGCGAGTGGCGGCAGCAGGAACTCCAGCACTGTCAACACGCTCTCCAACGTGTCGCCAATCAGGTCTTCGGTGATGTTGATCGTATCGGCCACGAAGGGCATTGCGAGTGTGGGGCTTTTGTCTTGAGTGGTGGAGTGCGAAATGGGGAATGGATGGACGGATGGATCATGAAGGGAGCGAGGCAGGAGAAGCGTCGCCAGATTCAGATCACAGACGCAAGTCTCTGGCCTACCACTGTAGTGCGGCTGGTGACGCGACCTACGACATCAGGCCGATGCTTTCGCCAGTTCTGTGTCATAGCTGTCAGACTGGCGAGATCTTGTAGACGCGAGTGCGCGAAGCAGCAGGCAACCACGCCACGGGCGCAAGAGCATCGATGTCATATAGAGAGAGCAAGACAGACACAGAGATAACTGAGACATCTCTCCTGCTGCTTGAACAGCATCGGTGACGAGTCCAGCAGCAACACTGCAGTCGAGTCAACATCTTCCCTTTTGGGTTAAAACAGTTATTCAGTCCGGATTCAATTCAGACCAGTCGATCGATCTTCCGCTTCGATTTTCCCATGGACGCAGGTCAAAGCTCAGGACTGGTGACGCCAGCCACAGAGTCAGATCAGTACGCGAGGTGCAGGATGGCCGGGCGCGCGACCGTGACTCCATCCACGGTCTGCTGGATCTCGGGCCAGCCGGGGGTCGCGCTCAGCACCTCACGCACGAGGCTGACTCCATCGGCCGCCGGTCGCACGAGCACAGTGTCCTCGGACTTGGTGCCGGCCACCGACGGGTTCCACGCGAACGCCTGGTTCGCCGCCACGACCTTGTCCGACTCGGGGTTCGCGACCCACTCGCGGCTCTGGTAGCCGGCGCAGCCGCCCTGGTGGTGGAACTTCCACTCGCCAGGGTAGCCCTTCTCCTCGTACGCGTCCTGGATGACCTTGAACACCTCGCTGGCACGGGCGCCAGGCGTCGAGCGCACGATCGCGACAGCGTCGACGTACGTGGCCGCTTCGTGGCGCTTGAGCAGGTCGGCCGGGACCGTGGCGTTCGGAGTCGTTGTGATGTACACGATGCGCGTCACTGACAGCACGAAGCCCGCGCGACGGCCGCAGAGCACGAGCATGGCCTTGTTCTTGACGCGCTTCTGCGTGGGCAACGGGTGGCGGATCGTGTCCACTCGTTCGTCCGCCGCCACGAGCAGCACGATGGGGAGGATACCCTGCTTGAAGCACAGGTCCGACAGCTGCGCTGCGATCTCCCACTCACTCATGCTGGGGCGGATGCCGCGCGCAACGTCGCCGATGATCTTGCCGCAGTCCGCGCCTAGCGATCGGTAGAGCGACTGCTCGTACGGAGTGAGGACCGTGCGCAACACCGACAGCTTGGCTTCGAGCGCCGGATGCGTCTTGTCCTCCACGACGCTCTCGCTCTTGGCCAGCTCCTTGGCGATGGCCAGTGCGTTGAAAGGGACGAACCAGTCCTGCTCGTGGACCTACAGTCGCAAGATCAAGCCATTAATGCGTCCGTTAAGCGAACGCTGCAGTGTTGGGAGCCAACCACGCACCGTGATCTCGCTCTGCAGTCCATTCATCTCCTCGTTGAGCAGACGATGGCCCTCAATCTTGTTGGTCACTACGACCACACGCGTAGCATCGACGTAGATCGATCCGACGCCGCCTACCACAAGAGCATACAATCAATACTCAAGCAAATGCTAGATCCAAATGCACATACAGCACCTTCAGTCGCCGAGTTAATGAAGCTACGCGCTCCGTTCGTGATCCAGGCGAAGTTGTGCGCGAGACTGAGCACAGCCGCATCCTGCTTCAGCTCCCCCAGCGCCTGACGCCTGAGCATTCCAAGGCACAAGAGTCAGAGCCAAAGCCAGAGCCAGAGCCACAGACGCCTCCACTGCCGCGTACACATGGGCCACCTTGGCCTGGAAGTCCTTGAGCCGCTGCGCCGGGTCCTGCGCAAAGGCGTCCACGTAGTTGCGCGCATCCATCAGGTCTGCTTGGCTCTCAATCTCAAAGTGATGACCAAGCAATAGGAGATCCCAATACTGTAGCAATCACTGATTGCTCCCCCAAGTTCAAGGAGGTACCGGTATCAGTGTACAGTACTACACCTCAATTAAAGACCTCCTTGCTTGATGGGTGATATTGGTGTGGCGCACACAATTCCAGGTCACTGCTTCCCGCACGCAATTCGAAATCTCACCATGCAGAAGAACGAGATGATGGGCCAAGCGCATCCCTCTCCTGCACACACTCACCCCCACAAGGTCGTTATCAGGCCGGACCTTACTCATGAGACCAAGAGCTCATTCGTCAATCCATCCTGCCAGAGTTCAGACACAGCAGAGACCGTCATCCAGTGAGCACCACCCAATGCTGTTTGGGCATACAAACTTCAACTTGAATCAAATCAATTGGTCACCAACGGTACCACCAAAAAGCCTCACGGACCAAGGTTTTTTGCCAGTTACCACTGGAAGACGTGTCTCATTTCCCAACGGCAACAGCATGGCGGACACCTCGGACGAACCGCGCGGCGTGGAGCCTCTGCCGCTGGCCGCCAAGAGCGCCGGCGCCACGGACGGCCTCGCGCACCGCCTGAGTCTGCAGACGCTGGGCGCCGGCGGCGGCCTGGACCCCGTGCCCGTGTCCTTCGAGAAGGTGCCGGCGGCCACGCAGTCCTGCGGCACGCCGCACGGCGTGACCACGGCGCACCTGCACGACGGCCAGGAGCGCTCCAAGTGCCTCGTCATCTACACGGGCGGCACGTTCGGCATGGTGCCGGACGAGAACGGCGTGCTGCATCCGTCCAGCGGCTTCCTGGCCAAGAAGATCAGCGAGATGGACGAGTTCAAGTTCGAGAACATGCCGCTCGTGACCGTGAGCGAGTGGGAAGACCCGATCGACTCGTCCGACATGTCGCCCTCGGACTGGGAACACATCGCGCGCGAGATCGAGGCCAGCTACTGGGACTACGACGGCTTCGTGGTGCTGCAGGGCACGGACACCATGGCCTACACGGCCTCGGCGCTGTCCTTCATGCTCGAGTACCTGGGCAAGCCCGTCGTGATCTCGGGCGCCATGATCCCGCTGCACTTCCCGCACAGTGACGCGCGCCGCAACCTCATCATGTCGGTCATGTGCGCAGCCAATCTGGCCATCCCGGAAGTCTGCGTGTACTCGAACGACAAGCTGCTGCGCGGCAACCGCACGACCAAGATCGCAAACATGTCTGTGGACGCGTTCCACTCGCCCAACTTCTCGGTGCTGGCGTCCACCGGCGTGGAGACCACTGTGGACCAAGCGCTCATCCTGCCGTACCCGCGTCGGCGGTTCAGCATCTTCACGGACCTGTCGACCAACATTTGCGTCTTCCACTTGGTGCCCGGCTTTGACGACGAGTGCATCGAGGCGTACATCCAGAAGCACAACGACAATCCGGCCAACAAGGGCCGCAAGGCCGTCGTGTTCGCGCTCTACGGCACCGGCAACGCGCCCGTGAAGAAGGACAACTTCCTCAAGCTCATCCAGAGCGCCATCGACTCTGAGATCCCGGTCGTGATCACGACCCAGTGCGTGCAGGGCCGTACGCAGCTCGATACCTACGCCACGGGCGTGAAGCTGCTGGGTATGGGCGTGATCACGTCGCTGGATATGACCATCGAGGCCACTGTCGCCAAGCTGGCGTACTTGATGGGCAAGGGCTTCAAGGGCCCTGAGCTCAAGGTCAAGATGGAGACGGACTTGCGTGGTGAGCTTTCGGTCGTCAACTCGCTCAAGGACGGCGAAGACATGAACCGTACGCGCCAGTACGGCAAGACGATTATCAAGAACTTTGGCGCGCACTAGATCAAGAACCCAACGTCAGAGAGTGCAATGAGTTTTTGGTGAATTGGTATATAGAGAAACATACAGAGGATAAATAGATACGTGCATTTACAAGCATCCTTTGTTGAATATCCAAGCAGAGCGAGTGATTCTTGGTTGATCGGCTCCGGCTTGGCAACAGCAGCAGAAATCGTATTGCTTATTAGTAATTGCGGGATCGCTGAAAAGAGATCAATTGCCATTTGATTCTGACTAAATTCTCGTAGCTCCAATAGAAAATCGAGTCTTCTTAGTCAAATCGTTTGTAATTTTTAATTTTTAATTGAAAGCTGGAGACAACCAACGCTATTTTACTACTCATTCAAGAATTTACCTCCAACAATAACGAGAAACGTTTGGCTTCTCTTGGCGGATCAAGACGGTCGGCCGCTGCATGGAGTCATGACGGCGTCTATCAAGCTGGCGGACGAGAACAATATCAGCGATTTCCTAGTTGAGGTGAAGAAGACGAATCCTAGCATTCTCTCCACGACCGATGCAGCTCAGCTACGAGTCTACACGAACCGAACTGAGTTTGGCGCCAAGGAACACCGGAAGCTTGAGCCTTCCAGTCGATTGACAGGTCTGGGTGTGAGCGAGTCGAAGGCTGTTATTGTTGCTGTTCCGTCAGCGGCCGAGAAATCAAATCCGTGTGGTACAAAGCGTACGTTCACAGATGAATATGAAAACGACGGTGACAATGATGATGAAAGTGACGATGAAGGTGTTAGTCTGGCAGGTATTTGGCGATACTGGGAGATGGATACGACTCCACTTCCTTCTCCAAGCGAATTGGCGGCAATTCTTCAACGGAAACTGCCATTCCGACTGCAACAGATGAGGTTGAGTCGATTTTCGACCAGCATGGTCCTCTTCTTCCGTCCTTTGATCTGGTCGCGTTGATTTCTGGCATTTTGATGGAGTACGAGGCTCCACTTACGTCGGGATCATTTATATGGATGAGTGTAGGACGTGCACTCAATGTGAATCCATCGTGTTTGCCGTTTGATTTCACTATGAAAGCAGAAACACGGTAATTCCAGAGATTGTAAGCGCGGCGTATAGGTCGAGCAGTGGTGAGAATTATCCAGTTGAAGTCATAAGAAATCGACCGCCAACGACGACGTATCACAGTCGTAACAGGTCAAACGCATTTAAAATGCACATTGACTCAACCGCTGGATGAGTTTCATACATCCCAGAACACCCTATGCCTCCGACATTACACGCTCGAATAGCCAAACTTGTTTCAATTTTGCTATTCACATGGCTTCTAACTCCCCCGAGCCATGCTTTTTGAAAACAACAGCGGCAACACATTAAACGACAAAATGAATAGTTTGGCGCGAAGAAGAGATGCTGTGTGTCCATTCATGCGTACAGCAGCATCACCTGTGAAAAAATCCAGTACCGTAAGCGCATCAAACTCATTTGAAGTCATGACAGAAGCAGTGATCCCATCCGCTTGAAACCAGCGCCACGTGGAGATCTCAAGTCGAAAGTAATGCAGCATACCCAAGAGCGTGATTGTTGGCAAAATCATGCAATCGCTCATTCGACGACGAAATACCCTGGCTAGAATATTGAGCAGACTGCAGCAAAAAAGCACGATCTCGATAAGAGCTGGATAGATCACGAACCAGGCGTCAATTAGCGCTTGTTGTTCCCCAAAAAAGGTGCACCCTGCAGTGAAAAATGCTGCGAGCGTCATCTTCAGCTGGGGAAACAAGGTGAAAGGGAGCGAGTTCAGAGTGGATGAATACGCGATGCAACCAATCCCACAGTTGTACCAACTCGTTTTACCAGATCGGTATCCATTTTGAAACGCGAGCATGGCCATCATCCATCGCAGAAACAACATCGCGGTGGACACATTGGATAGAAACGAAGTGAAGTCGTACGCATTTTTGACTGAGTGGACTTCCTCGGCTCTTAGAAGAAATAATCCGAAACGTGAGTCGTTTGAGGCAACAACAGCATCTGTGCCCAGGGACGTAGTGGTGCTGATGAGTGAGGACCCCCATCGGTGGTTCATCACAGATTCGGGGCAATCCTTCTGCTTCTTATAGTGAAGCTCGCGCCCACCAAACGTATCAAACCGGCGGACGGAGATCCCATCGCTGCTGTTGAGATCGGACCTTCAAATATCAGCATGCCACTGCATTAATGTCGTATCTTCATACCATCCGTTTCTCCAGATGCCGCCTGCATGACCGAGCCATTCTTGCGTCTTGGCAGCCCGAACAGATCGATTCACAGCGTACATATAACCGGAAGAATCGAAAGGATTCTCATAAATCCCAGCCAGGCGCAGCATACACGCGTTGCCATCGGCACTTGGAATGGCGTATCTAGCGAACATGCAGTTGTCCCAAAACGGAATGATGATGATCGGCGGCGAGTTGGGAATTTTCTTGAGCGTCTTGCTGTCAACTCCGTCTACAATGCGCAGAGCGTCTCGCTCCAGATTCGTGTACCCGAGCGCCTCGCACGCGGCAAGCAGATTGTCCATCGTAGCATTCAGCAGTTCACAGGCTCTGGTATTCAAGTACGCGGTCTCAGGCAACACAACTGCTTCCATGCGATGGACGACCCGGTAGCTGCCAGTATGAAGCCCACTTGTATCCTCAATGATAGTGATTGATGGTGCCAGAGCCTCGTTGATCGTGGTCGCTTTGTACCGTCGACCGCGACGTACACATGCCATGGCTCGATCGCTATACGGCTCGTCATTATCCTTGGCGATCAGAACTTGAGAGGATACCCTGGTGGCTCATTGATGTGCGGCCATTTGTATAGTTTACAAGCCTGCAAAACGAAAAAAACGATAAGTGGATAGACCTGACCTTTCTGAACGACTGGCTGATACTAAGGGTTTCATGTGTGATTTTTTCTAGCCTGCCACACGTCGATAGGGTTATTTTGCCGAAGTCGATCTGACTATGAAAGCCTTGCAAGTGTACCCGATCAAGTAAGCGATCATTCGTTTTATGGCTTTAGTCAAGCAACTGCTGAATCATTTTCGTTGATCAAACAGTCTAAAAGGCCTCATCGAATTCCACTTATTTTGTATGATAGGTACAGCGAAAATACATGATTGCAGATATATTTAGCACTCCGTACACGTGAAGCCAGACATTCACCATGTTTCGATGGCGTGCAGAAGACGCCAAGGTATCCCCCGTTGATCTGTCTATGCCAGATGGCCCAAGAAAATCTTTGGTATTGCGTCGCTCAGCATCGATCCAGCGAATTTCCTTGTGTACTCGCGCTCAAGGTGGTCTTGCCTGGTTCAAGTGTTTGCTCCTACTAATGCTCATGCTTTTGCAAGTACTAGTATTTGCCTCGGATTCGTGGTCCACGCATTCGACCGGTTTGTACGGGCGCCATCCGTCGCTAGGAACCTACAAGATTGATGGGGACAATGATGAGCCATACAGCGATCGTTCAGTGGTTTGTATTCGTCGCGGCCGACGATTTAATGTGCTGTCCGTCAATGAGGCACTTGAATCACCTAGAGCTGTCACTGAAGATACGACAGGAGCAGCGATCCACGGATATCGAGTTGTCAAACGAAGTGGAATGATTTTGGATAGCGCATCAAAGATATCGTATACCCAGACGTGCAATCTCGTGAACGCAACGCTCCTGTACATGTTTTCAGTGTGTCATATGCTTGGGTACACAAACATAACTGAAGACAATCTTCGAGTTGTCGACGATGTCAATAGCAATACGTTCAAGCGGATTTTCAACTCGCTTCCCGTGCTTCTGATGCCATACTGGGATAACAATCATGCTGCTCACGTTGCTATTCCAAGTTGGGATGGCCATGCTTGCGTAATTCGTCTCGAAGGACTATATCAAGGTGATACAGGTGCAGATGTAAAAGCGCTTGTGCGTGCAGTGAATCGTACTGTTCGTGAACTAAAAACTGCTGAATGGCTTCAGAAGCCTGGGGGCGAATGGAAAAACGGATGGTATGAAGACACGGAAGGCATGCGTTGGAATTCGGATATGATGAGTACGAATCCAATGAATGCCGATGGAATCGGATCGCGCGTGTTTGATATGGTTGCACGGCGTGAATTGGATTGCATCAAAAGTAAAGAATGTCCAAAACCGCTACTATCAAATCAATGGGGATCTTACCTACTCGTTTCGTTGGACTTCCCGTTAGTTAATTCTATAGCTGTATCCAATGGCTATCGGCTTGGATTCTTCATGTACGAGTTTAAGTTGATCACAGATATCACGAGCGTGCGCGATGTTGGAACTGTGATTTCAAGTATGTCTTTAATCTGGTTGCTTGTGCGATGGATACTGAGTGTCGTGGCTCTTCAACGTGGGAGGTGGAAGGGCGTCGCCAGTTCACACAACGTTAGCGTCGGGTGCATCGCAAACGCCTTTAGTTTCAATATTTTGCCACTTACGATGTTGCCTCGTCTCAAGACGATTCTGATTGTATTCTTCACTGTTGGGTGTGAGTTCGAAGGAGACCAAAGAGCGCTTGGAGAGGCATGGTTCATAACGTATCCATGCATTGTGGAATTTGTACTCCTGTACAATAGCGTGATAAATATTTTAGCAATGGCGTTTCGACGTCGAATTAGCGGTTTGGCCGTGTTCTCGACGATTATGATCCTCAGTTGTTTGCACTGGGCTCGATCGTATATCGGCGCCTCAAAGCGGTTTGGTTTCGATGGACGTATATCAACTATCGTTTCTTCGAGTGAGCTTGACGCGCTCAACCTCATTGATTTTTTCACAACCGATGTGGCGTTCCGATTGAATGGAAACGTGACGTCCCTTTTTGCAATCAAGCTGTCATTCTTGTTTATGAATCTCATCCCGCTGATATTTTCGAAAAATATGTCGCGAACGAGTAAATTGTCTCAAAATCATCGGTCTTGCAATATTGAGCACACCTTATCTATCCGAGCGTGCAACGTAGGTGGCTTTGGTCTTTCATCAATCTATGAAATGTGGACAGAAACAATTGAATCTGGGGCCTTAAAGGAGATTGTGATGCTGAATGCATACGAGCTCGTTCGTTTGGGATATATTGTCGTTGACGATCGGTTTCTTATTGATTGGGGCGATTGGTTTAAGCTTGTGTGGGTGTCGATGTTGCGTTTGCTGGGTGCAGGTCGCAATTATCAGATTATCGTGATTGATATTAAGGCAATTGAGGGAGCAAGTGAGAATTCAGGGCTCCGAAATCTTCATTGCCCCCAGCATTTAAATGCGTACCACCCACAATTGATAAACCTGAAGTGGTGGAATATCGATGCTCGTTCAATGCGGTAAAATACACGCACAAGAAAATCTTGACAGAATACACCTACCTGAAAATATGACTGAAGCAACAAGTCGTTTGGAGCGTACAAGCCCCTCGTCGTATGCGATAATAACATAATTGCCTTAATATTAAAAAAGCATATTCGATTATGGGTGTGCTAAGGTTCGTGTTGATATCTCGGAAGTGCTGATTTGAGCGTGATGATCATGAATTTTGTGGCTGAACCCAAAGCCATCAGCATACGCTCAATTTATACGACTTGCCATTTATAACTCCAGACCAATGTTATGTTGTCCTTCCTGATAACATGATGAAAATAAAAACATCTTCGTCGAAACTAACTGACTGACCTTGTTGGCATGAACCAGAACAAATCGTCGGCTAAATATATCGCTCACGAACATTTTGGAGGAATCGCCTTTGTTTGCAGCTCATCCACAGTCGATTCGTCTTAGTGGTGCGCTGGCCGGTCATGAGAGTTTTTCCCGGCATCCCGCTGAAGCAGGTGCCCAAAACGCAATCGCTTGGACCGTCACGCAGTCGCCTAAACAGTCTGGAGACAGCGGCTAGATCAATCAGTAAAACGCAGCTACTGGGTGCGTCCTTCAACTGGGGCATGTGGCTCTTCCTCTCGTTTTTGGTACTTTCTCAGCTCCTCACTGCGGTCAATAACTCGACCAGATCCATCACTGTCTATCTCTTTGGGCAGCATCCATCTGATGGCCTGTATAAAATCCCCGGGTTGAATGATGAACCGTACAGCGATCGAGCAGTCGTATGTGCTCGGTATGGGAAACGATACAAGGCTGTTTTACTGAGCGATGCACTAGCTTCAGGAAGTATCATGATTGAAGATACCACTGGCTCGGCCATCCATGGATATCGAGTAGTGAACCGGTCCGGGCACATTCTAAACCCAAAGGCCAAGCAGGGATGGACGCGGACATGCCGGCTAATTGATTCCACTCTCGACTTTATATTCACAGCCTGCGAATCAATGGGCTACACCAATCTTACGCGCGATGACATCCGGATTGTGGAAGGAGTATCGAGTAAAACACTCAAGCGTATCCCGAATTCTCTGCCTATTTTGATTATGCCGTTCTACGACAACAATCCTTCTGCGCGATACGCGATCCCCGGATGGGACGGCCACGCTTGTGTATTTCGACTTACTGGTAAATATGAGAACCATGCGATATCCCGAACGTACATGTTCGGCGTCAATCAGAGTATTCGGGTGTCTCAGACTATCAAATGGCTGAATCAGCCAGGCGGTGTGTGGAGAAATGGATGGTACGAAGATCTGACAGGGAGCAAGTGGTATGCAGATGTTTTGTCCACGGATCCGCTCAACACGTTCAACGTTAAGGCTCGTCAGTTTGATCCGACGGCAGGCCGAGAACTTTATTGCCGTGATAAATCGGATTGTCTTCAACGTACGCTGGACAGTCGGTATGCCGAATTCCACACTGCGACCGATGCTTCAAAGCTGCTTTCAATCACAATTTCGAATGGTTCTCGGTATGGACTGTTCTATTACCGATCAGTGGCTATGGGCGTTGTCGAATGTGCATACGATTTTGCAACCTTCGTATCAAATGCCTCTGTGATTGCGCTTCTGTTTCGCTGGATGGTCGCAATGGTGACTCTGCATCGCAGTTACCACAAGAGGCTAAGCGTCTGGCACAGTGCAAATGTCGGATCCATCGCGAACTCATACAGCTTCACTATTCTACCAATTGCTATGATACCACGTTTAAAGATAATTATGGCTTCGTTTCTCACGGTTGGATGCCAATTTGAAGGTGCACAAGTTGCACTTGCTGATGCCTGGTTCGTGATTTATCCATCGATCGTGTGCTTGGTGTTAGTTTATGCGAGCCTGCTCAACTCTCTATCCAAGGTCCTGAGACGCCGCATGAGTGACATTACTATCACACCGACGATCCTAGTTCTAAGCATACTGCATTACAGTCGCATCGCTATAGCGCAGACAAGTTTTATCCCTGGCGGCCGACTGAGCACTCTTGTATCGGCCGATGAGTTTGACAAATTTGCTACTTTCGATCTTTTCACTCCAAAAACAGCGTTGCGTATGGGCGGAAACGCGTCTTCGCTGCTGATATTGAAGTTAGTAGTGCTGTCGATCAGCTTGCTTCCGCTGATTTTTTCTGAAAATATGTCAACGAAAACCAAGCGATCTCGATTAAGTCGTACGTGTTGTGTGGAGAGAACGCTCACCGTTCGAGCCTGCAATATCGGCGGAATCGGCCAATCGAGCCTGTACGAATCCTATTCAGACTCTACATCCACAATGTTGATGCTCAATTCGTATGAGCTGACTCGATTGGGCTACGTGGTTTTAGGCAACCGCTATCTGATGACTTTTGAAAATTGGATGATCATCACAACAACAGAGCGGATGAGACTTGCTTACTCGTTATGGAATCATCGTATCATGGTGTTCAAAGTAAGCGATAAAAGCAAAGAGAGTGATCCAAAAGTGTTTCAAGTTAGTGATTATGGCCAGCTCGTCAGCCTCAATGACCCGATCATTAAAAGTTTCGTGTGGTGGGATGTAGATGCTCGGCCATTTCTGTAAGTTGATTTCTTCTAGTCATCTCACTCGTTTTGGGAGAAAAATTTGAAGGTTCCATTGAAACTTTGATTTAAATTTAGCGCGAAATAAATTTAGGATATATTTTGTTCGGGTCTATCTTTGTATTTCCTTTAGCAATGCTAAAGATACTCCTGAAACTTGGCTGCTGCATTTAGTCACTGAAGTGGCGGGAACCCATTCATCTGTTCGCATACCCAATTGCACGAGCATGCGTGGGCGAACGCAAGTCTCTCCGATCAAAAAGCTCGAGATTAATTCCAGAACGCCAGTAGTAGCGCTTCAATTGGATTCAAGCAATAAAAGCGTCTGGGCGTCCGAGAGGATTGAGGGGCCACGTGCTATATCACGACCAGCGACTGTCGTCAGAAGTTCAAAGGAGCATTCGATCACAAAGCGTCAAATATGTGGTGCTGTGTACAACTGGAGTTTGTGGTCTTTTAGCATGGTCCTGGTGTTATCCCAACTATTGACAATCATCACCAATACCACAATATCGTATCCAGCCTTTGAATTTGGCCAAAACGTGTCGGCTGGTCCGTTCGTGATCCCAGGACAGAATGATGAACCATACAGTGACCGTCTGGTGGTTTGTGTGCGGCGAGGCAAAAACATTCAAGCTATGGGTCTATCTGAAGCGCTTGCGTCAAAGTCAGCGATTGTGGAAGACACAACTGGCGATGCGATGCATGGGTATCGAGTCGTCAATCGGACAATATCCGTACTCAGTGACGATCGGAAGCGCGCATGGACGCGAACATGCCGTCTAATCGAATCGACTATTGATTTTCTGTTCTCAATGTGCGACTCGTTTGGCTACAACATTACTCGTGACAATCTCCGCATCTCAGACGACGTTTACAGCAAGACACTAAAGCGTATTCCGAAATCGCTTCCAGTTCTGATTATGCCTCTGTGGGACAACAGTCCTTTAGGGCGGTATGTTACTCCTGGCTGGGACGGTCATGCTTGCTTTTTTCACCTGAGCGGGAACTACGAAGACCCTTCTATCGGCCGTGCGTACGCCTTCGGCCTCAATCGCAGTGTTCGTGAGACGTTGGCAATTGATTGGCTCGGACGACCTGGTGGAAAGTGGAAGCATGGCTGGTACGAGGATCTACAAGGCATGCGCTGGCATGCAGACATGATTTCCACGAATCCGCACGATAGCAGTGCTTTCAAAGTGCGCCAGTTTGATGCGGTTACTCAACGCGAATTGGCCTGTCATGCCTCTTCTGACTGTATGGAACAGACCGTCATCTCTAATTGGGGAAGCAAATTTCTGAGTACACGCTACTTGACCGGGTTACAGAACGTGATCATATCGAACGGCTATCGCTATGGATTTTTCTACGTTAACATGGAAGGACCTAACATCGTGACTTGCATGTATGATCTCTCAGCGTTTCTCTCGAATGCCTCGGTGATCTCGCTTCTCATCCGATGGATGTTGGTAATGCTGACCCTACATCGGAGCTTCTATAATGGCCACACCGCCTGGTACAACGCTGACATCGGATCATTTGCAAACGCGTCCAGCTTCATCATTCTCCCTGTTGCTATGTTGCCGCGCCTGAAAATGATCCTCGCAGCCTTCTACACCATCGGGTGCGAGTTTGAAGGCGAGCAAAAGGCGCTGGGTGATTCTTGGTTCGTCATGTACCCGTCCATCGTCAATATTGGGTTCCTGAATGCCAGTTTGCTCAATATGGTAGCAAAGGTTTTCCGCCGACGCGTCAATAGCTGGACGTTTGGGTTTATGATCCTGTCGCTTAGCGGGCTTCATTGGTTCCGTGTCAGCATCGCACAGTCTTCTCTGTTTGGAATTGGAGGACGAATCACAGTTCTGGTTAGATCGGACGAGTTTGACAGGTTGGGTTTGCTCGATTTTCTTAATGCAGAGACTGCCATGCGCATGAATGGGAATGTATCGTCGCTTTTGGTGATCAAGCTTGTAGTGATGTTGGTCAGTTTCTTTGCCCCCCTCCTTTGCTTCTCAGAGAATATGGGGCTGCACACCAAACGCTCGAGAACCGTAAAACCTTGCTCAATTGAAAAGGCTCTGGCGATCCGAGCGTGCAACGTAGGAGGCATCGGCCAGTCGAGCATTTACGAAAACAATGACAAGTCTCACATGATGTTGAACTCTTACGAGCTTATTCGACTCGGATACATCGTGGTTGGACATCGCTATCTCATGACGTGGGACAACTGGTTCGTACTCACAACTGTGGATAGAATGCGGAGCGTTTACACATTGTGGAATTATCGAATCATGGCATTTCGTGTCACTGAATTGGTAGATGCCAACGGAATGCGAACATACTTTGTCAGCAAGCGTCCAGAACACATGAGACTGACAGATCCAAACTTGAACCGTGTTCAGTGGTGGGATATTGACGCACGCCCGATTCCGTAGCTCCTAAAGAAAGCCTGCTTATCTTGCAGTAGTATTTTATTTTTTTGCTTAAATTTTATTACAAGAAAAGAATCTGAGCTTGGTCAATTAAACAGTCACGCTTTGGTGAATGATGTTTGAAGTTTTGTTGGCTTGCTCAAGGAGTGACTCGATCGTCGACTTGAAATCCAGGCCTGAGTATCGACGTGGAATATCATCGTTCATATCAACTCCAAACTCCGGCGAATTGTAATCCTCCGTCATGCTCACGCTGCGCTGCGTGCGGCTTGCATTTAATTGTCCAGAGAAGTTCGGTGACCCAGACTTCAGTGCTGCGTTGCTGCCTGACTCACTCACTGTACCATCAAGATCCAAATCATACAGGTCCAACTCCAAAGTACTGTCGCGCCAAGTACTTCCTCGGCTGTCACTAGCGGAGCCCACTGAGTTTGCCTTGGTCTTGAGTTGGAAGTGCTGACTTTCGTGAGCTAGTCTCTGCAATCTAGCACCGATCTCCTTCCGCAAATGGTTCATACTTTTCCACCACTCGTGTGAAACGTGGCTGGTTGCTGGAACGTGATCTAACTTCCAAAGGTCCAGAGTACCAATGCATCGACGTCCTGGAGGAGAGTTTTCAAGCAAGGCGACATCAGCTTCCTGGGCGTACAGCGGAAAGCTTAAGAATGACACAGTTTCGTGATCCGTGTGCAATGGGTGGGCTCGGAAACGATCGTCCGCCTCCATCTCTCTCACAAAGAACGGAGCATTGTAGTACACAGCGTATGCACTTGCGCTCTCTTCACGTGGCACACAATCTTCAGCAACAACCACGGGCCACTCGCTTGTATCAGCGTCCATATCAGACGAGGCGTTCACAAGGCAAAAAACTTGCTGATCGCAGACAATGTTGATGCTGCAGCCATGCCATTGTGATGCCACGTCCAGCACACGATGCGCGTAGTGATCAAGCATTGCATCGTGGCGAAGAAAAACTACCGACTGTGGGTCCAGTTTGAGGGAGGATGAAAGAAAAATCGATCGTTCGAGCTCATGAGCGTTTGCCGTCGGTGCCTTTGGGAATATGTTCAGCCAATCAAAATCCAGCTCATAGTCTGGCTCTTGCGTCTCAAGATGGTGCAGTGACAACTTGGTTCGGAGCGAAGCTGCAGAATCAGTTTTACGGCTCTCTAGGTCCTCGGTTTCGTGCACGGACGCCAGAGTAACCCGACTATAATCCGAATAACTTGAGCGATACGTTGGAGCAATGCCAAATGCACGCGTATTTTGCGAAACAGTCTTGAACGGAACATCCAAAATCGTCACAGTCTGAGCACGACGCGCCCTAGATCGCAATTCAATCGGTATCGCTTCTTCATCTTCGCTCATTTCAGAGTCAGTCCAGTCTGATTGATAATCCGAGTGGTAATCTTCCATAACAGCTTGGCGAGCACGGTCCAGAGCACTGAAACCTGGGGGTAACGGTGCTGGAGCTCTTCGACGTGGTCGTTTACCGAAAGACTTTGGCTGCGGCGCTGAATACCGACGCGACGGTGCGACACCATTCTTCCTTGGGAAATTTCGGGCTTGCGCTAGAAGTGATTTAAATGAATCATCTTCTGGTTCTTTGTCAGACGTTGATTCACTATCGGCGATTTTCTTCGACTCATCACTACTCACAGGATTTGGTTTTGAGACATTCAGCTTTGCGGATTCTTCAACTGAAGTTGGAGTGACCACCTGAACTGCAGGCTCAGCGATTTTGGTGTTTACAGCTTGCTTGGTCGTATTGCTCGTCATTTCCGGAGCACGAGCAGCCGGCTGAGTGTTGACCACGCCATGGGTCCCATAGAGACATCGATTGCAGACACGACGCTTCTTGCGCACAGCAGCTGGATTGGCAATCATTGACAGGCATTGATTGCAAGCAAGAAGCTTGCAGACTTCGCAGCTGCGTTTCCATCGGAATGCACCAAAGCGTTTGCGGCAAATCGTACAATTATTTCCGCTCGCTGGCACACTGGACAGCGTGATCGTGGATCTTGAAGAAGACGAAGAAGGTGTGGGTTCACCAGGGATAGCTGAGGGCGGGATTGTCACCGTACTGCGCTGGTCCTTCGGGGCCGTGCACACAATAGGCTCCGGCATGCGTTCACTATGGCGAGAGGCTTGTCTTTCGACCTTCTTTGGGGTCAAGCGCTTGGTCGATTGTCGGATTCTTGTGAGTCCCATGACGTCCTTCCAGAGCTTCTGCTCCAAAGTGAGCGCCCCACGAGACCGAGATTTGGTCGACGGTCGCGCAGGGTTGTTTATCTCGGACGCTCGTTGGTAAGAGGATCCAACGGCCACTGGTGCTTCTTCCATCGTTTCTTGATCGCGGGAACACGTGAGCAGAACTTCAAGCGAAACTTCTTCCTGCCCGTTGCATGAGACATCCTGGATAATGTACGTGACACTAAACTCGTTGGTCGACAGTGCTTCGTGCTGAAACTTGCGGTGCTCGAGACCGAACGATGGGCATCGCACAGGCCGCAGCAGATGCAGCACCGACGCCACTGGCTCAGCCTCCTCGTCGACTTCGTCCATGTCGTTCAGCGACAACTGCAGCCGCGTTGAGAGCGTGTAGGCCAGCAGCACGTGGTTCTCACTGGAAGCAACACTGTTTCTATGATAAGGACGCAAGCTCACGTACTGCAGGTTCACGTGCTCGCGCTCCCCCGTGGCGTGCTGCAGCGGCCCAAAGTCCTTGACGAGCCCGCCTGACGAGCAGACGCTCGGCAGCAGCTTGCCCAGCAGACAGGACTTGTCGCTCGCGACCATGAGCGCCAGCGCGGCCTCCGTCTGCGCGATCGTGCCGGGCAGTCTGCGCACCGCGCGCACGCAGAGCTCGCTGGCGCTGAGGCTCTCGAAGAGCTCGACGTCCTCGCTCTCGCTGCCGCTGGCGTGGGTCTCGCTGGGACAGGGCTGCACGCGCTTCCACTGCATGGGCTGGAAGATCTGCTTGGCGAAGCGGCGGCCGCACAGCCGCGCCTGCTTCTCCGTCTCCACGGCCGGCAGAGCCGCCATGGCTCTCGCGCCTCCGACGTCCGTCATCGCGAGAGGGAAAGTGAAGTTGCCGTTTTGCCCAAGGGGAAAGGTTGGAGCAAGCGACCGGCCTTTCTATGGCCATTCTCCCATCCAGTGTACATACAGTACACATGGATGGGCAATGTATTCGCCCCGCCTTTGCGGAACGATCCAGTTCCAGGAATGAGAATGCCAGTGTTCTAGTGCAGAATTTTGGTGAGTTGGTAGTATTTATTTGTACCAATATGTGGATCCTAGACTGGAAGAAGAAATGGTTTAGTGGAGAGGTCTTTCTGGAACTAGGTACAAAGCGCCGATCCAGCCCATCTGCTGACAGAGCGCCATCCATCTCCACTCGCCATCAAACCTGCTGGATCCAAGAGCCGTCTCAGAGCCTGCGATTGCATATCAAGAGCGACAAGAAGCGACATGTCGTCCGCAACACGCAGGGACATGTGATCGGTTGACATAGAGCCCCCTCTCGGTTCCATCTTTTTGGGTGTTGGATCGGGCTTCAAGTCAGAGCCCGAAGGAATGGAACAGCGAGAAGAGGAATCTTCTGACGCATTCTACCGGTATAGTCGCGATCTCCTCCCATGGCTTCTTTCCCTCCCTTCATGGCGTCGCCATCAGACGCGCAGAAACAGGTTTGCCAGACTTGTGATTGATAGTAGCTGAATTACGGCTAATTTGAAGCTACTGAATCGATTAAAAAAAGAGGCAGCTCATACTCAAACCAAGATATACGGTACTCCAGCTGCTGATAGTACCCATCTGTATCAAATTACGGGATAGTAGACACGAAATTAGTCTGACTTCCTGATTCATGATCAGCACACCAGACGTAGAGTATGTGGCGGAAGCGTGCCACCTTTCGGATTCAATAGCACTATTACTCTATGGAGCGCGTGCTCTACTGCACCGGAGAGCTTTCAGTTGTCAGCATGATCTTATATTCTTCCTTCTTGCAGCCATGCATCATGTGGCTGCGAGTCCAGTGAGATCCAGCATCCTGCTGGTCGTGAGCGCTTCTCAGCCACATGCCCCAGAACCACATGCACGAGTACACACATCTGTCTTAGCCGGAAGCCGAGCCGCATCGTCTGAGTGTATGTTGTCGCTGCTCTGGATTCCTGTTGTGGACTCATAACCAACTCAATCGTGTGTATCGGCGCCAACGAACGCTCATGACTGCCATCTCGAGACATCTCGTGGATCTGACCCATTGCCCTGCGAGTAACGAGCATGGGGCTTGACACAATGTCATGTTGCCACCTGTGACGCCACCTGCGCGAATGGGAATTGGGATGAGTCCCGGCCTTTACATTCCACCCCAAAACCTTTCAACTGCCATTTGCGTCTCAATCCGAGTCTGGGGAGATCTCGGATATCGAATCGCATGCAGACACTCGAGTTGACTCCATCTCTTGAGCTGCGCCAACGAATTCAGCGTTATCGTTTTCACAGGTGAGTAAACTTTTACTTTGAAACGGCTCGATTGACGATTTAGCCTACAGTTCTCAACTACCGGTCCACAGGTGAGTAAACTACCGACATTGCGTCATTCAAGCACCAAGTCTTAATATTGCATAATGAAGTCTGGTATCACGCGAAGAGCGGGTGACACGCCACCGAAGGTGAATTACTGCGTCGCGTAGCATCTGAAGAGGTGATCTACCAGCTCAGGGATTAGAGAGATGAAAGTGATTTCTGGTCGAGACAACAATTGAACTACGCAGATTCAGCGTCAATCGTGAAGAGTTTGACGTTCAATCGGTGGACCGGAGAGCTTTCAGTCCCAACAGAGCGTGAATAATACCAAAGATCCAATGCCCTGACGCTCGGCAGAGCGAGATAGAGTCAGCGGTCCTTCTGACCATGAGTGCTTGCTATTATATTAGCTGCCTGCCCCAGAACAACATGTATTATTATAATACCTCACGACGATAGATTTAGCCAAGCTGGATGCTGCAGCACAGCGCCTGAATGCGTGGTTGGCCGACTCAGAAAGGCTCATGCGTCGTCACGGAAGGACTGCGTGTATATCGGCACCAACAGTCGTGCTGTCATAGCGTTGCTCTGCGTGGGTTTGTGATCTGCAGGAATTCGAGTAACAAGACTCGGAGCCTGCTCGCTGTCCCGCGGTCCACCCGTCAATACAAATCAGTGCGAACGAACGAGGAATGCCCTGGCCTTTACATGCCACTCCGGAATGCTTGAACCAGCGACAGCACGCGTGGGTGCGGTGGCCAGGGTTCTTTCCATGCTTTATCATATGATACTGTGACTGAATGAGGCGTCGCAGTCAGCTGAGACCGAAAGACACGACTTTTACTGGACGTGCTTGACGTCTCTGTCTCTCTGGACGCACACACACATCGCTTACTGGCGGATTGAAGAGGAGGGCGGCCGACTACATTGCAGCTTGGCCCGGCTCGTACATGAAGCGCTCACGGGCCGATCTCCTTCTGTCTCGCCATTCAGTCCCGAGAGGTTACCAGACAGCACCACCGCGTCGAAAGCAGGCTCTAGTTCGTTCTTGATGGCCGATTGGTCGTCGATCGCCAGCGAATGGGTTGAGACCGACCGCCGAAGAGATGCGCGTATTCCTCTGGATGCCGAGTCTTCATCTTCAAGTGGAGGATCGCGAGGCAGGCAGCTCATGTCGGACTCCATCCAGTCGTCAATGCCGATCGTTCCGACTGCAGGATCACAACGTTTCCATCGTCTCGGCCCCAATCTGATGCTCCCCAGTCTGCTCGCAAGGCCGAATGACGATCAAGAGGCCTCTGATAGCTCTAGACGAGCGCCGCAGGATGACGATAACGATGGATCTGCTCGCTCAAGCGTCAGCAGCATGAAAGGCATGCGCACCTTGCGTCCAGTTACAGCCTCGTATGTGATCGAACTCGCCGAGGGAACGCACCAAGACCGGATGATCCGGGAGCGCGCGTCGACCGTACAATTGATCACCCATCCGACCAACGACCCCGTGGCCATGGAGCGCATGTACGATATCTTCGCCTCGCGAAAGGTTCATCTGCACGGAATCTGGCTCGCCGATTTGTGGTTTTACACGTGAGTTTCCCTGTGGTTTGTACGCTTGGGATCTGGTGTCTAACCGCCTTCTCTGGTCTCTGATGAGTAGGAGGAACTCAAATCCGTTCCTCGGATTGTGGTTTGCGCACATCTGGCATCCGTACAAGAAATTGGATCGATTCCTTGTCCTGTTTGTCGCTCTCTGTACGTGTTTGCAAGACAGATTAGGCCTTGTCCTTGACGCATTCTTACTCACATCCGTGTCTCGTGTGCTTGCAGTGGTCATGTTCCTATGCTGTGGGGCCTTCTCAACTCGAGATTGCTGCGTCATGGAGCTTGATGGATCGTCTAGCAGCGCTAGCACCAGTGACTCTCTTGTCTTGTCTCTGGATAACTTCAGCTTCGCCGATCTTGCCGCTGAAGGCTCCGCATCCAGTCAAGACGGTTCAGCGTCGATCGATTCGATCCTTGGGACTCTCTGGGATTCGCTTCAGAGCTCAGTTTCTTCAACTGATGCGAGTTCTTCGGCGTCATCAGAGCACTCTGAAGCGTCTGGGGAGGGAGAATTAAGCAGCGGAAGCTCCAGTTCTTTAGGATCGGTCTCAAAAATTCCAGCGTCTCCTTCAAATTCAGCGTCGGCCTCAGTAGGACCACCAACAGATTCATCTTCAGGCTCTGAAAAATCGATGGAGATTGCCATCAAGAAGCCAACCAGTGGTCAATACGGAATCAGTGAATCCATCCCAATCGAGTGGACGCTCACGCGCGTTTCCGGAAATGAGCCGCTGATCACTCAGTTCAAGCTTGAATTCAGTCCCGATGGCGGGTCCACGTTCTCTCAAATCGCCTCTACTGTCACTCCATCAACTCAAGACGGTGACGATAGCACAGACGGAAGTTCTCTCTTCCGATTCGACTGGGATACGATGCGAACCGACTGGTATCTGTGCACTGATTGCGTCCTGCGCATATGCGCTGTGAAGCCCACAAGCTACGATGATTACTGCATTCGATCTGACGGTAAAAACTCAAGCGCCACAACCACCAATGGATTGACGCTTACTTTGGCTGATGGATCTTCAGAAAGCTCTGATACTGGCACCATCAGTTTCCAGATCGTGAATGAGACTCTTGTGTGTTCATGTGGACTCGGAGCGGAAAACTACGTCTTGTGGTCACTCATCATCGCGATCTGTCTGCCACTCGTCACTCGACTTCTTCAGCCTTTGGTGACGTTCTACCACGATTCCAAATGCTGCGGACTGTTTGCTCGCCAAGGAAGAGAAAACGTGCCACGGATCGGGTACTATGGCGCCAAAGCTACGCGAAGAGGTCGACTCGTGCTCATTCTCCTCTTGGTCGCGCTTGTCGTGCTCTCCGGGTTGCAACTGAGCCACGTCTACAAGAGTGACACTCTGTCCACGCAGACTGATTCGATCGTGGAGCTTTGGGGTGTCAGCTTCGCCTTGTGTGTAGCCATCGGGTTTATTTATTGCTTCCTTATCGACTTGGTCGTCTTCTCAGCGCGATGGTGGCACTCAGCTCCGCCTAAACCCGAGCGTGTCATGCCTGGAACCGTCGCTCGCAACCGATCTGGCTCTGCTCCGTCCAGCAGTGCGTTGGATATTCGACAACTCGCGTGAGGAAGCTCAAAGCGTAAAGCTCTCGATAGAAGAGAGCTCGTTTCAAGATGTTTGTTAAATGTTGAAAGTCAATGTCGGTTATCACGGATAAAGCTCACTCTGCGGCATCAATCCAAGTATTTATTACCTTCTGTCCTCTACTACAGCGTTGATATTCATGGTCTTGTTCGGTTGGACTCACCTATCAATTTCAATGCCGCAAGCGTATCGCGTGTCCCGAAACCTTGGAAGCGAATCACAAATCTTTACACCACTCGATCAACGCACAGGTGACGTTTGCTACTGTGCTCCGCCGTATTCGTCCAGCAATAGCGCCTGGCTTCTATAGGGTAAGACACATTGCCGGCTTTCAACCCACCCAAAGCTGATTCTGAGCTTGTGCCGCAATACTGTAATGGACTCAAAGCGAAGGAAAGCGCAAGGCGAGCAGAGCAGCACGAAGGAGAAAGAGGAGAAGCATCCTTTGGCCAGATAGCCTCATTTAGGGGAGCTTATGCACGTAGCGCAAAAGATCGAAGCGTTTCTCTTCCAGTCCGACTCGTGTCAGTGGACGCTCGAGAGCACCTCAGAAGTCCGACCACTCAATGCTGAACGCACAGTCTTCGTCATGAGTGTGATTGAGTACGGCCGCGTGGAGATGCTTCCAAGGCTGCGTGCTCATAAGCCGAAGCCAAATTTGTTGGAGGTCGCGCTCCGTCGAGGAGCTAAGTTGCTGGATCAGAACTACCCCAGCCATCGTTTTCCGCTTCCCTCTACTCTAGGCCATCGGATCGCACGTGCAGCAGTGGTTACGCATGGCAGCGCGTGGATTTGGAAATTACTCAATGTGTGTTTTGTGAGCTTTATTGGAAAGATCAGCAAGCCCGAAGTCGCTGAATCAAGAGGATGGCGTACATGGCTGCAGCCAGAGGCGAGATTGACGTTCTTAAATTCCTGTTCAAGGTGCAAAGTGAGATTATGTTTCAGGACCTAAAATTCATTGATGAAGCTGCTGCAAATGGCCATTTGCCTGTGGTGCAATATCTCAACCCTGCACAACCAATGCCATGGATCGAGCGGCTGAAAAGGAATACTTGGACGTCGTTTGGTGGCTGCATCAGAATCGTACTGAAGGATGCACTACATGCAATGGATGATGCTGCAAAGTCTGGCCATTTCCCACTGGTCCAGTGGCTCCATGGTAGCCAAAAAGTAATCTTTCGCATTGGAAATGCATTGGAGCGAATCTCAACGACAAAAATCGAACCTTCCCTGAACATCGAGACGCAAAAGATTGTGGCCTTATGATATCTAAAATGCTTCCAAAAAGAGCAGAATGTTGGTTCTTGATACAAGAAAGCTCGTTTGAAATTGTTTGGAGCACAAATGTTTATTTTCTGTTGTGGTCGCCAAATCTCTGGGATACTCGGCTCGTTTGTTATCCTCAAGCTCTCAGAGCACGGCAAACAGGGTCAATTTAGTATTGCCAACGCTTTAGCAGCAGTCATATCTCGTGTTCTGATAGTTGCCAGCAACGCCAATTGAACAGCCACAAGTTCATCGGTCAAAGCAAACGTAAGCGTGTCCATAAGCTTCCCCGGCTGATACAAATCATGGCGAAAGCCAAGTGTTTCGCCGTGACACTGATGGCTCCAAACAATCCTGGCTGTATCTGACTTGTGGAACTTATCCATGTCGATCAGAACCCAATATCCCGAGCCAGTCGCTGGAACGAACACGATGTTTTCCCAAGAGATATCACCGTGGCAGTAGCCACAGCTGGATACGATAACTTATGGCCAACCTCCTTCTCTTGGTCCATACCAAGAGAAGGTATGGACCAAGAGAAGGAGGTTGGCCATAAGTTATCGTGATGTGCGTGTTTGTTGATGTCCATACGATGCCAATCAATTGCGAGACCATGAGCAGGAACAAAAGCATGCTGGTATGCAGCGATTACTAACTCAAGCTTGGATATACGTTGGCGTCGGTGGCGTCTGGGGCCACTGGGCTGTTCCACTGCACGCGGCTTAACTGGCATCACCCGCATCTGGAGCACGAAGCTTCTTGACTTAACGTGGGTCTTGGTCGGCAACGTGAACAGCCAACCGCTTCGACATTGGACGATCGAAATAACTCACGGACAGGCTATCTCCACGGCAAGTTTTGCATTTTGGCGTGGCCGAACTTAAGTCCATTGACATTCCTGTCAAAGTCGATAGTATAGGTTCGCATGTTCCTTTCTATATCAATACTGTAGTACACCAACTAGTATGTTGGATCTTTAAAGTTTCTCGTAGTAGTAGTACCTATGTACATACTAGTTACTTCTTCTATCGGTAAGTTAGTACAGCAACTGCGTAGTGCGCCCGTCCATCAGGCATGACACAAAACCCGTTGGTCTGAAGAGCCGCGTGTGCCTTTTGGAGTCGACGCCACGACTCTCAGAGCCAAAAGATTTGTCTGAGACGCCAACGGACGCAGTCGCGACTGTAGCTCAGTCCAAATAGACCAGATAGCATCGGAGGAGCGTCATGCGTTGGGCGTGGCTGCTGACGCTGTGGTTGGCCTCCTCTAATGGGCAGGACACTCACGCAGGTTTGAACAGCAGAGCTATGTCCGTGCGATCTCCTGGTGTTCTAATGCGGTTCCTTTCAATAGCAAAGAGACCGACACCGAGTTTTGTTGCGCCGACGTTTGGCTCGGCGCATTCGCTCACTCTGACGACGTTCGTGACCAGTGCGGCCGATCTGCACTTCGCTGTGGTGGCCTCTGGCCAGCCTCCACTGGACGCGGCTGGCATCAAGAATGCCGCCATGGTCTGCGCAACGACTGCGGACAACAAGCCTCCGGCACCAGCTCCTGCACCGCCACAAGACCCGATGGATCGGTATCGACAACGCCAGAGGGCTCCGGAGCCAGAGCCTCAGGCTGAAGCAACCCCCGCTGTAGCTACAGCCAGCACAGTTGTCGTGTCCAATGCACAGAAGATCGAGCGCCAGATCCACGGACTGGTGGCCAATACCAGCTACGACGTGTACTTTGTGGCCGAAGTGCGTGGAAGCAACGGCGTCTTCGGCCCCGTGCTGTCGGTGCTGCAGTCCAGAACTCACCCAGAGCCGCCGACGATCGAGATGCACACCATTCAAGCTGCAAACGACTCAGCGACTGCTGCTCATCTGAATGCGACGCTGTCGAGTCCAGGAAACGTCTACTTCGCTCTGATTCCGAGTCTGGAGCGAGAGCGCAGCAATGCTGTCATGCAAGCAGCTGATCTTCTCGCCAATCGCACTTACGAAGGTCTTCACGCGGTGTTTGCACTTGCAAAGCAGCAACAAGAGTGGAGCCAACTTTCGCTGTTAAAGACGCTGAATGCATTGACACCATCGACAGAGTACGACGTTCTGGTCGTTACGGAATCCCTCGGTGGCGGTGGAGTCGTGAGCGAAGTCATTCGGATGCAAGAAGCCTTTCGCACGCACTCTGTGCCTCCGAGTGTTCATCAGGCCAACTGCTTCGCTCAAAACGCAAGCGCCAGTGGCTTAGATGTGGGGTTTGAACTAGCCTTCGATCCACAGGATCTCCTCCGAGTGACTTCGGCCTCGCTTCCTTTCTTCAGCTACAATTTGCACTACGAAGCCAAGCTCATTTCGTCTACGCACGTCAAAAGCAAACATGGTGCCTCTGGGCAGAGTGCGCAGCATCAACCAGAGAAAAAGGTGGAAGGCGGAAACTCCGTCCGTGGAGTGGTCCTTCTCGGCAACGCGTCGACGCCGGAGGAGTTTTTATTATCGACACAACAGATGCAGACAATGAACATCACTGGGCTTGAAAGCGGAGCGATTTACCAAGTGGTGCTGTATGCGGAGACCGCATCGAGCTCAGGTCTGCTTGGAGGTCGCTTTGTGGCGATCTCGCAAAAGACCCACGACCTAGCGCCTCGTATAATAGCTGGATCTGCGAAGCCGACTAACGCGAGTGTTCATTCGCTGACGGCAAGCGTGGAGCTGGATCGCTCGGGCGATGTGCACTTTGTTGCAGCTAAGAAGTCCAACAGTGGCGCACTGCGGATGTACTTTCAGCAAGCGAAGAACTCGAGCCATTTGGTCATGATGATTCATGAGCGTGATGGAGCCGAGGCTGTTTCCGGTGCCGTTCGATTCGATCCATCGCAAGAACGGCCTGCGAATGAAACTGCAGAACCATCCATTTACGCGCGTGACTTCGTGATTCACGGACTCGCTGACAACAGCGCGTACCACGTGGTTCTTTTCTCCGAAACAACCGGCAGCAATGGAGTGTTTGGGGCTCCGTTCAGTCAGTTGATTGAAGCCTCGACGAACGAAAATGCGTCTGAAGTGAGTCTAAATGCGGCAGAGCCAGTGCTTGGCAATACCACGAGTGTGGAGATTTCGATCCACATGTCCAAGCCGGCGGATATTTTGTATTACTGCTTGCGCTCAGAAGATCGTTCAGAAAAGTGCCTTGAGCTGGAAAAGGACCGGCTTGTGCCTCTACGCAACTACGGCCACAACAACAACTTCACATTTATCATTGGGAATCTCACGCAAGACACGATTTTTTCGATTCGAGTGTACACGGAGAACTCGCACCGCAATTCTGTTTTCAGTGCGCGAACAAAGCGAATGCAAGTCAAGACTCATGGAGACGCACCGGCCGTGCAGAGTGCGCTTATGCATCCTGTGGCTGCCAGCACGGAGCAGATCTCAGCCTCCGTCTCAGTGGAGAAAGCTTGCTTGGTGCACTATCTCGTGACTAACACCAAGGTTTTGGATGAAGTGGTGCCTGATATAAAATCAATCGTGCAGACGTCTGGGCCGTCGTTCCCAGGATCTGTGAGCACCGGCCACTTTTATGCTGGTGAGATGAACCTCACCAATGGGTTCCAAGTCAGTGAACTCAAAGCAAACACGACGTACACAATGTTCGTTGTAACTGAGGGCAGTGTGGATGGACGAAGCAGCGGCGTGTATGGAGAGATCACATTAGTGAATAGCACCACCCACGCTTTGGCTCCGAAAATTGTGAAAGCCACGATCTCCCCATCGTCGGGCAAGACTGACACGGTCGTCATCACAGCCAACATGTCGTCCCCTGGGAGAGTGCACTATTTCCTCAGTGATATCGATTTTGCGGATCCAGCGATGATCAAGCAGCACCAGGAGAGTGCGGTAGACCCCCTCGCACCTCATGTTGTAAGAGGTAAATTCGATATTCGAGCGGAAGACATTGTGATGGAGATCATCAACGGAACGAATGACACGAAGCCGATGGAGCCTCTTGTGTATGCGCGCAATCTCACAGTCACTAATTTGAAGAGCAGCACGACGTATCACGGTTCACTGACGACTGAGACGTACGGTAGCGACGGAGTGTTTGGCGAATTCCCGCCACCGATCCTGGTGACCACTCATATGCCTCCGCCAAGTATCGTCCCATCGACGTTTGTTGTTAAGGCGACGCCAGGCTCGAGCTCTTCCATTTCCATCGAGCTGGAGCTGATTCGGCTGGGAGAGGTCCATTACGCGGCTTTTTTCAGAGGCCTCGTGCCAGACCGCAGCGACGCCGTGTTTCAGCAACGCAAGATCGCACAAGACCAAGAGAAAGCTCGAGCAAAGGCAAACGAACTGCCATCCGAATCCTCGTCGTCAAATTCCTCAAACTCTACGGAGATCGAACACATTTGGCCACCAGTATCCAGTAATTATGATCTGAGCAACTTGAACGGATCTCTTCTGAAGGCTGCGCGCTTTGAAGACCTCGGTGTTGGCGTTTGGGAAAACAAGACTGTTTTAGTGTCCAGAGAAGACGTATTGAAAGGGAAACTCACGACCAAAGAGCTCACAAAGCTACCTCCGAATGCGATCTTCGACATTTGCCTAGTCAGTGAGACTGCCAGTAGCGATGGCATCTTTGCTTGGACGGGTGCTGACCACGATTGTCATAGCGTGACGACTCATGCGGACTACACAAACCAATCGCTTCTGTTTGACGAAATCACGATGCAAGCGATCGATGGCGAGACGAGTGCTGTTCAGATCCAGCTTACAATGTCCAAGCTTTTGAACGCCGCCATTGATACAACAATGTCCTTGGACGGCGAATTGTTGAATCCTGTTGATCGCTTGACTATTGCTGCCGGTCGAATGCCTTACTTCGTTTTGGTGGACGCGAAAGACGGACGTCGCGAGTTCATGCATAATTCGTTCGCGCGAGCCAGTCACACTCAAGGGCTTTCGGTGATGAAGCGCGCTGTCGTTGGTAAAGATCATGTTGTTGCTGCGGGAGTGCTGGCCAATGTGATGAGTGAGAACGAGACCTTCCTGGTCCTACACCAGGAGATCCGTCAGTTGCAGCCCAACCGCGAATACTATTTATTTTTCGCCTATGAAACAAGTGGTAGTGATGGCGTGTTCACTCAAATCAATCCGCACAAGCATCGATCGAACGATTCCAAGCACGATAACGATGGAATCGCAGTCAAAACACACGACATTGCGCCACGGCTCAACCGATACGAGGCGAATCCAACGTACGGCAACACGACCCGCATCACGATCACGCTGGATATTGCATGCGCATCATGCAAAGAAGCACTGGTCCATGCTCTTGTGTATCCTGCCCATTGCGCATCGCCCTCTGTGGATATTTTGCGATTGAATCATCCCATTCAAAGCGAGGGAACCAGTCACTCGAGCGCTGATTGCGATGCTTCACTGGTTCGCCATCTCTATAATGTCTCCATGGGCGATCGTGAGTCCTCTAAAACCGACGTAGAGCACGATATCGCAGAGGAATTGCAGCCAAACACGACGTACAAGGTGCTTCTGGCGACCGAGACCGTGAACGCTAGTGGTGTATTCAGCGAGGCTTTTGCGGAGACGCTTGTCACCACCTACCCACCTGCCCCTGGGTTCAAGTATCTCTCGATCACTCCGCGCAAGGGGTCGACGACCGAGCTACTGCTTCAGTTTGAGCTGGAGCGTGCTGGAGAAGTGCATTTCATGTGTGGGGAAGCAGGCAAAGAGGATCTTAATGTCACCTCGCCTTACAACGTCAGCGCCAAGAAGCTGCCAGGACCCAACTCGCCCAATTTCCACAACTACCCTCGCGAAGTCGTGCGCATGCGACGCAGCATCAAGATCGAACACGCGGGTGAAAAGCACGTCGAGGTGCTGGATTATCTCACCCAAGGGACTTCCTACGACCTCTTTGTGGTCGCCGAATCCTCCGAGAGCAACGGCGTTTACGGGGACGTGCACAATTTTAGCAATGTTGCCACGTTCAGCAACGCTCCGTTGCTTCTGGCCCACTCAGCATATCCCACGCCAGCCACCACCACTAGTCTTACGGTCGGATTCCGCGTGAATACGCCGGGCATTGTGCATTTCTCGGTTGTTTCAGCATCGCTATGGCCTTTGACAGAGCATGCTGCATCTGGAAGTGGCAATTACGGCAATCGCCTTGCTATGGAAGAGCAATTGGTTCGTCAAGCAAGTGTGGAGATCACAGAGCAGAGTATGCAGAGGGGCTCAGGCGACAGTGGCTGGCGTGAGGTCCAGATGAATGTACCACACTCGGGCACAAACTACACGGTGTATCTCGTAACAGAGACCACTGATAGTGAAGGTGTCTACGGCACGGTTGCATCTCATGAAGGCGTGGCGTCACACTCCGAGCCGCCCTTGATGCTCTATCACCGAATTGCACCTGCTGATGCGCGTGTGGATGCGCTGAAAGTGGATATGGGACTCAGCGCTAGTGGCCACGTTCACTACGCGGTCGTTGCTCATAGAGATCGCTTTGCTTCAGACTCAATGCAGAATGTGATCGCATACGAATCCGTCACGGCAAATGCGAGTTCCGAGGCGAATAACGCCACGATCAGTACGACCAACGACAGCATGGTGATCACGAACTTTGTGATCCCGAATCTGAAGGAAGGCACGATGTACGATGTCTACTTCCGAGCCGAGACATTGGGCAGCTACGGCGTCTTTGGCGCTTGGACAGCTCATCCCGTGGCTGCACGAACCCACGGCCTGCCACCAGATGTGCTTGAAGACCTCGAGTGTAACGTGAGCCCTTCATGTGAAGCTCTCGGACGAGAAACGGTACGATACGACGTTTGTTAGTGTTCATTACTCTTATGCTTACCTGCTGATGTTTGAATTCCTAGTGCACTCGCTCGGCCAACGTCTGCGGCGATTGCAGAGTCGGCTTCAAGGGGTTGTCAGGCCCTTCTAATGAGATCTGCCAGGATGAGGTAAGCGCTGCTGCTTCTGAAGCCTCCATGCGACCGAAAAAGCGAAAGAGCATCAAGATCAATGGTGTGCGCGTCAACCCACAGGCTAAAGCACAGGCTCAGACCCAAGCGAATCCCGATCCAATCAACACAATTGACCTCTTCCAACCAACTGCAACGAACGATATCCCAACAAACAGCGCCACCGACGTGCATTCTGAGGCTTCCACTGATCCACAGTCCCCGACTTCGACGCCAAATGTCTGCCCTTTGCACTCGTACCTCGTTGGACCGAGTCACTGCGAATGCCTTCCAGGCTATGGCTTGGACCCTCTTGGTCAAAACTGCGTCTTGTCCGTTAGCATGCCCTCAGCAGCCCAAGCTGTCTCATCTTCAATGGATTTCTCTCCGCTGCAGCCTGAGCGCATCAGTGCATGAAGACCATTTTCGAATACAACGCCAAGATGCAGAAGGAAACAAAATTTATTAAATAAGGCAAATAAGTAACTGGCTGATGGCAATAAGAGACTTACATACAATTGGGATTGAGCTGGACCGTACACTAGACGCATTACGAGACGAACGAACGAGCAAGCGGGAACTGAAATCTGCACGCTACGGTGGCCGGTTTTACTGACAATCTAACAGGCGAAAGGAGGAAGACGAGATGGCTACTACGGCTATCGGCATACGACTGGGGCCTGCTGCAATTTCAATGCAGCCCTTGATAGCGCCATTTTCTTTCGAGTTGATCTTAGAATTCGCGCAGAATGCATCAAATATGGCTCGATCTACTCGAAACAGTGTAATGTTTGGGCGAGAATATGGTTGGTGCGCGAATCTTGTGATCAAGTTGTTTAAATGAAGCAACAACAAAATGCAACGGAATTAAATGTAAATCCACCAAAGAGTCAGCCAAAATAAGGCATAGGAAAAGTTCAAAAAATATTTTACGACGATCATGCGCAAATCTCAGTCGAACTATGATTCGTGACTGCTTCAAAATTGCTGAAATCAAAATTCCTCGTTGCAGCCGTTTGAATAGAATATTGATTCCATCATTTGAATATCACGGCTCTAAGGAAGTTGCGTTCGAATTAAGTTTAAACATTGAAGATGATTTCAAGAAACACCGACAGACTCGCTGCAGCACTCACGTTTGTGAGCGCGTTTGATGCGTTCACGGGGAACTATTTCTTAATTGATGTATTGAACCAGTACGAGTGCAGGAAATCATTTTCGGATATACTAAACTACCCAATAATGGTCATGGTTCATCGCATGGAGCGCGCATCGATATCCCACCACTTCAAATTGGTCAACTGCGGATCGTAAGCATTCAAATGCAGTGGTTTGCTGTTTATCTTGAAGCTTCGACACTTACATGCGTCATCAGATACGTCAACAAGAAACACAAGAATCCGATGATTGCGTCCCGAACCTAGTAAACGAAGAATTGTCATCCACACAAGTTTACCCCAGTTATTCCAATCCATCAAAAATCGTCCTCCGACGATAATATATCCTAACCGAACAAGTTCGTATGCACTCAGCACTTCAATTTTACTTTTCACCCCAGATTTGGCCGTTATTGTGGAACTTTCGTAAATTGTCGATAGCCCATAACCTCCAGTGTTGCACGCTCGGATAGATAAAGCGAGTTCAATTTCGCATGACCTGTGGTTTTGAGATAGATTACTGCTCCGTGACATGTTTCGTGAAAATATTAGTGGAATGAGATTGACCAAAAGAAGCGATAACTCGATCAAAAAAAGAGACTTGATGTTTCCATTTAAACGAAGGGCCACATCGGTCGTTAGAAAATCAACCAGGCTAAGCGAGTCAAGTTCATTTGACGAGACCATAGTTGATACACGCCCATCGTACCCAAATAGTTTTGATGCGCCGATGAATGATCGGAGCCACTGCATGGCGCTAAGCACCACAATCGTTGGTATTACAGCTGAACCACTCATTCTTCGACGAAATATTTTTGCAAAAATATTTAGGATACTGTTATACAAGAGCACAAACTCCACAATACACGGATACATCACAAACCATGACGCTGTAAGGGCGTTTTGATCACCTTCGATCTCACACCCAACAGTAAAAAACACCGTCAAAAGCATCTCAAGACGTGGAAGCATCGTCAGTGGCAAACCGTTAAACTTTGGGCATTTGCAATGCATCCGACTCCAACGTTATGCCAACTTGCGATTCCCTTTCGATAACCACGTCGAAGCGCCACCATACTGAGTATCCAACGGCCAAGCACCCAAAACAAAGACATGCTTGAAAGGATCATTGCAACATCGCGCACACAAGTGACAACCACGGTCCAGTCAAACTGGAACATGAACAATCCAATCCGAGAGCCATTCGATATCGCGACCAAGTTAGCCAATGAATAATGCGTCGATATAAGAAGATTAGATCCCCAACAGTTTGATTTTGGCGCCGTTTGGCATTCATTAGTGTTCACACAGTCCAGTTCACGTTCAGCAACCAAATCAAAGAGACGGGACCCAAGCCCATCAGAGTTGAATGGATCTGTGCTCATCATATCTGAACTCCACCGCACGCCTTCTTTGTCTTCGTACCAACCGTTTCTCCACTTGCCTCCAGGCTTTCGCAACCATTCCGCAGTTTTCAATTCGCGAACTGTACGATTCATAGCACGCATAACCGCAATTGCATCTGCGCCTACATCTCCTTGATACAGCCCTTCGAGACGAAACATACACGCATCGCCATTCCAACCCGGAATGGCGTAGCGGGCGACAAGATCATTGTCCCAATATGGCATGATAAGCACGGGAAGTGAGTTGGCAATTCGCTTGAAGACCTTGCTGTTCACATCATCAACAATACGAAGATTATCTTTCGTCGTATTCGTGTATCCGAGCGTGCTGCATACTGAAAACATGTACCACAGCGTTGTGTTGAGAAGATTGCACGTCTGGGTGAATAATTGCTGAGATGTACTATCCAGAACCATGCCGCTTCGTTTGACCACTCGATATCCATGAACGGCTGCTCCTGTCGTATCTTCAGTGATCGCTCGAGATGATTCAAGTGCCTCGTTGACTGACAACACGTTGAATCGTCTGCCTTGGCGAATGCAGACCAGTGAGCGATCGCTGTATGGCTCATCATTGTCCCCATCAATCTTGTAGACGCCCAATGACGGATGCTGCCCATAGAAACCGGTCGAGTGCGTTGTCCAGGATTCGGAAGTGAGTGCAAGCAATTGCAAAAGCATGATCGCCAGTATGAGCAAACACTTTAACCAGTCAAGAGCTTCTTGTGTGCGCGTGTAGAGTATCAAACGCTGGGATCTGGCAGAGTTTTGCCGCATCACACTCGCGCTTGGTCCATTCGGCGCAGGCGAACCACTGGGTAGAATTTTGACGGCTTCTGGGCGCCAGCGCAACATCTTCGTGCACGAAAATGGCTCGCCGTTTGAGTTTTCAAAGCTCAACTCACACCGCAACCAAAGTCCACCAGAATTACACCTAGGAGACCCAAAAATAGTCAATATATGTTCATATTTCGGAGACTGACAAGCATTGATGCACCGACTTTAACGGTATGACATATTACCTCTCACGGGATTGTTTCTACGAGGCCTCATGGAATGGGATTCCTATAATGCGAATCTGCGAGCTGCAGGATCTTTGAGCGAGGGAAAGCTGAAATTACCTTGAGCAAGAAACGCGATCGTGCAGAAGAACGGAGTTTTTTTTCTCTCTCGGACTTTTCCATTAACATCTTGCTGGTTGTATTTCCGCTCGTTCATACGACAGTTGGTTGAAAACATAACATTCTCCAATGTGCACAGTGCCATCCATACCAGAAGCAAATAGCATGATCGGATGATGAACTGATGGATAGATGGCATGGCATGGACTCAGCTTGATTAGCACTGTTCCGTTTACACAAACGAAACGACCAGAGTTGGCTGGTTGGCTCTGAAGATAGGAACAAGATCAGAATCCAGGTTCAGAGCAACTTCAACCAGCCTATTTTTCATTAAGGTTTCCTCAGTAAAATTTAGTACAAGCGCTGCAAAGTGCCGCTTCCAGCTACCCTTACTCGCCCAGGCTTAGCTTGATCACGCACCCTTCGCGCGGTATGCTTACTGCACCGTCGATAAAAAGGTTTGTCGGAGTGCTCTTCGTCCAAAATCGAGTTCACAACCTCTTTCGTTGCCGCCTCTCTGATCATAGCGTATCGTTTTTGGATTTGTGTTGTCCCGTGGCTGCGAGGTGAAGGATATTGAATATGATAAAGCTTGCATTTTCGTGCGGGAGGTGCAAGGGCAAACACAACACGAAGCCTTCACGGCGCTGAACCTTCGCTCCCCAATTTGAAGGTTGGCGAAGGTCTCCATTGAACCGAAAAATAACTTAACAGCATAAAAAGCGCTTCCCGCTTCCAGTGACTACATTTTGACTCTCTTTCTAATGTTATATGCGAAGACGCCTGGCCGCATCAAGCACACAGATTTACTCTGGCAGTCGTGTGCTGGTCTCACATACAAAGTTTCCTCAGTGAACTTTAGATCAATTTCACCAGCGAATTGATCACTAACCTTAGCTCCACTCAATAATTCTCGCTCGGCGTGTGAAATTTCCTGAGCCATAGGATTCTCCAAATCCGGTTCCGCCGTCATAACGGAGCTGCACGCCCTGGCGATTGGATATGGAGGAACATGACCGCTGGAATCGGATTTTTCGATTCATTGCTGTGAGAAATCGACAAGTTTCGGTAGTAATCGATCTGGGATTGCTTGATCCCGTCGTACTTGGACGTTGTATTCGGGTTTTACGTCATATTTGGATACGCGCCAGAATCCAGGAAGTCCATGCGGAAGTCGTCACTGCCAGCGGCATCCCACGAGCCTTCAATTAGAGCTTGGACTGCGAATTCATAGTTGTCGACGCCGTCGATCTCAGTTGGTCCGCGTAGGGCACACGAATAATCGTTTTGCATCACCATTTCAAGATTTTTTTCACGGGGAAAGCCATTTTCGTCGTCGTGATCACTAAGCACAATAGCGTACGGGATCTCTCGGTCTTCTACTTCTTGTGTAAATGCATCGATTGCTGCTTGGTGGTGCACTGCGTTGAACGTCTGGATGTTGTCACCTAGGAAAAACACGTTCTCAAGGTCCAAAAGCGCATTCACAAAAACCCGTCGTCGTCGCTTCAGTGCAAGAGATGTTGCTCTTGATGAGAGCATCCGAAGTGCTTCTACTAGGCCACAAGGGGTTTCCTGTGTAATACAGATTTGCGAGCTGCACGATCTTGAACGACAGAAGGCTTGAATTTCCTTGAGCGAGAAGCTGTGGTCGTAATGAAGGGTTGAGGCTTTTTTCTCGCGGGATTCCTTTATTGTCTTGCTTGCTATCTTTCGGCTTGTTCGTACGATAGCTGGTTGGAAACACTGCATACTCAAAGAGCGCAGAGCCATCCATATCAGGAACAAATAGCATGACCGGATGATAAACGGAACAAAACATTATCTTGTAGTGACTAGGTAAATGTTTCGGTACACATCTACTTGCCCTGCTTTCGTGAGCTCCCATCCAGGTCGTAGTTTCGGTGGCCACACGCAAGCTTGCTACAGTTTTCTTTCAAGGATTTGTTCAGGTCCCTGTGAAAACCACCCATTCGGAGATGCTCTTCATTCGAAACCTAGCATACAACTCTTGCAGCCTCTCTGAGCATGACGTATCGTTTTTGGGTTTGCCTCATTCGATATGGTTTACAATTTCTTGCGGGAGGTGGAATAGCAAACGCGTAGCTTTCTCCACGCTGAAGCTTCGCTGACGTTGTTGAAGGTCTGAACGCTCTCCATTGAACCGAAAAAAACTTGGCAGCAAAAAAGCGCAGCCCCACCAGCAGCAACTATCTTTGGGCTCTGGCTAATTTTACATGCGATGACGACTGGCCAGGCCTCATTGAGTGCATTGTCTCTGTCGGAAATACACGCCTGGGCGCGAGAGGAAGCTGGCAGAGAACGACTTGACCGGCGATCCTGGGCGGAGGACGAGACCACGCGCCAAGTCAGTGTGCCTCGAAGGTGCGACGGCGGTGGTTTAGCCAGCGATCGCTCGCTCAGCATGAGTGTGATTGAATCTGAGATCACGGATGTGAAAACGGACGATGATGGAGCGCCGAGCCATGTGAACAACTACTCGATTCTTGAAAAGCTCGGGGAGGGCACTTTCTCCAAGGTCTTCAAGTGCAGGAACGGCGAGGGCGAGGAATTTGTACGTGGAGATTGCATTTGCACTTGTGATGATGGAGGATCTCTTATATTGGAGCATGTTGTAGGCGCTGAAAGTGCTCACCAAGTCATTTCTCAAGCGCAAGCGCGAGTACAAACGCGTAGACGGTAAAATGGTCTTGTCGAACGCCTTTCAGGTTTGTGGTGTCGATGGCAATCCACTTCATCGGTTACAGCGTTTGACTGAACTCTGATGCTTTGCAGAAAGTCCAAAAAGAAGTGGCCATCATGAAGAAACTCTCGCACGTGAATCTGGTCAAACTGGTGGAAGTAAGTGCCCCAGTGGCTCCGAATTGCGAAGTAGAGTTAATGATTACTGCTAGGTCATCGACAGTCCAAGCGACGACAAGATGTTTCTCGTGCTTGATCTGGTGCTGGGCGGCCAGGTCATGGACTGGGACGACAAGCACTTCCGATATCATTGCAAGACAGAGTCGGGCGTGATGAACAAGTCGGATGTACGCAATTGCGTGTGCAACGTGGTCTCTGCGCTCGAGTATCGTACGTCTTGGATTGATATGTGCGATTAACTCGAATGTCGTGAGCTAACTTGTGCGTCGCGTACAGTGCACGGAAACTTCATCTGCCATCGAGATATCAAGCCGGAGGTTGGGAATCCAAATTATTATTCGCTTTTGGTACGAGACTGATTGTTTGCTGGCTTCGCTGCAGAATATCCTTCTGGGCAGCGGCAACACATACAAATTGGCAGACTTTGGCGTTGCGCACATGCTGGACCAAGATGGAAACAAAGTGATGCGCAGTACCGAGGGCACGTACCACTTTCTAGCGCCCGAATGCACCACGGGCGAGGACTACGACCCGTACAAGGTGGATATCTGGGCTCTAGGTGTGACAATCTTCGCGATGCTCGTCGGCACGCTGCCGTTTGGAACCAAAGCGGCCTCGTTATCGCAAGTCATGGACTCGATTCGAGAGGATACACTTGTCTGGCCCGAAGATTTAGATGCCGAAACGGTAGAATTCCTCACGCTCATGCTTGAGAAAGATCCGCAGAAACGAATCACGATCCCCGAGCTAAAAGCGCATGTGTGGATTCATTCGGATGCAGATGCGGATCAACCGGGCAGTGTTGCGCTGGTCGAGGTCACGCAGCAGGATATCGAAGCAGCGTTCACACCTGTCAACAATTTCATTCTCATGGTACGTGGCTGAGAGTTACAGACTGTTTATTGGTGTGATTGACTCGAGTGTTCCCATGTGCAGACCAAGCTGAAAATGAAAATGTCGTCTCGACTCGGACGAGTGCGTCGCTCAATTGGATCACGGCAAGAGGTCCCGCAGCTAGGATCCCTCCAAAGCTCTCAAAATGCGGTGGACGCGCCGCAACCATCGATTTCGAGAACTCAGAGTGATCGAGATATTGTTGCGGACGCCCCCGTGAGTCCTGAAAGGCAGCGACGAGCTACGGCAGTAGGGAATTTGTCTGATATCAAGCACAGTCCACCCAAAACAAGCCCAGAAAGCTCGCCACCAAGGCGGTTTACCCAGCTTCTGGCCAACATCCCGTTCAGCGTTATCGAGGGCAATGAGGAGGCAGGCTCGCCCGTGCCGACTTCTCGACCGTCGCCCAGGTCCATTCGCGATCGAGTGCCTGCAATCGACTGCAAGCTTCCGCCGCTTATCACTTCATCCGCGACGAATTCGCCTCCCACGTCACCTGCGTGTTCGCCCTCGAATAAACGCCACAGCTTTCCTGTGCAGGGCAACGGCAAGGACGTGGCGGAGAGCATGAGGAATTCGGTCAAGAGCCAATTGGAATACCTGCAGCTGCAAGGCCATGACACGAACAGGCCAATCGCCCCCTCGTCCTTCAGATCCACCGAGGCTGCTCAAGCTCCAGCAGTAGTAAATGCCGTCCAGACTCATGAGGAGCAAGAGCAAAGCAACCGAGAGGCTTCTCCCACAAAGCCACAAGCCACCGCGCAGTGCAAGCCACCAGTCCATGAAGCTGCCGATGAGGCTTCTTCTCAGAGCAAAACCCCACCGAAAACTCCTCTTCGGCTGCAGCTATTACTGACAAATATCGGCAGTGAGGGATCAGCATCGCCGCACCGAGTGGCTCGCCGGGAATCGTCATTCATTTCATCCACCAGCAATCTGTTCACAAGCTTGAGCGGCAATCTCTCTCCGCCAAAGCGTATCGTCCGTAGTCCATCGGCCATCGAGCACACAGAAGTTCACGATGGATCGGATTTGCGAGACATGCAGCGCTCGAGCTCGATCGCAAGGGCATTACATGAGGTCGTGCCGCTCCACGACCTGGGAGATTACGTTACGGATGCGATTCCTGCGATCGTTCGTACTGCTGACGATGCGGCTTCCAACCAACGAAAGCTGTCGATCTCCATCAGCAACAGTCCTTTCGCTCACCACGATGCGCCAACAATAGCAGAGGTGGACGAAGCAGCAGACTCTTTCCAGAACTCGCCTTCTCGGACTGCGAGCAAGCTCACATCTAATGGCAGCCAGCGTACCGTCGACGCTGGTGCTCCTGCTCCAGTCGTTCAACAGAGTCATGGCCCCGCGCGAGCGGATCTGAGTCCCTCTCGACAGCCGAGCAAGTCGAGACTGCTCAAGAAGCTGTCGATGCTGGATGCGCAGGAGTCGATTCGTCTCATGCTGCTGCGTCGCAAGAGCTCCATGATGCGCATCATGCAGGCGCAGCACACCGAGCCACAGGACACGCGCACCGCTTCAGTTGTGACTCACAAACCTGTAGCCCCGCCACTGACCACGAGCAAGAGCACCAGCACTGTGCTCGCGAAAAAGAATCCGTCTGCGCCCTCGCCACGCAAATCGCGTGTGGCCACAGCCCGTAACACCACGGTATGCAATCTCATGTAGTGGTCCGATCTGTCTCGACCTCGTTCCAGCGTTTTCCCAACAAACCTATGTGCCTCGATCTGCTGCGTTTCTCATAGATTCGCATGCAAGCGTCGCCGCCGCAGAGTCGCCGAGAATCGGGCGACGAAGAGCAGAGGCGGCTCCAGGTTGCTGAAGCGGTTGGCCACGCTGTTCCCCAGGAAGGATGAAATGCAATCGAGAGCGGAATGGGAAATCCTATCAATAATAAATACCATGGCGCGCGTCAGTGCCATTGAGTTCGGATTCTGGAAGTGAGTGGCGCCAGAGACGAAGAAGCTAAGGCAAATGAGGTCAGCACAGCAGGCAAAATGAATTAGCACACATCTAAAGAACTTCTTTTGTATGGTACGGTGGGGCATATGGACATGGAAGGACAAATGAACAGGTGGGGGTGGTATGAACAGGAGGACTGGACAGGATCATCACGATCCACTAGCAGGCGCTTCAACGCGAGGTTCAACTTGCAAGGATCGCTTGAAGCAGGAGTCCGCGTCCGAATATTGCAGCGAGCTACAGAGATGCTCCTGTTGAAAAGCAAATGAAACTAATAATCAGAGACCGCAGTCAGCAAATGCATCTCAAGGGACGTACCAGGATTCGCTTCTCTGTTGGGAGCAAGTACGGCGTCCGCTGAAGAGCGAGAATCCGTCGAATCAAAGTTCCGATAAAGCGAATCTAACATTGGGATTGAAAAGGTTAGCACCTCATTCGCTAAAGCGGCTGATTAAGCAAAACTCAACGCACCTTCTTAAAGTTGATCAGATCGCCTTCCACGCGGTCAGGGAATTCTTGAAGCGCAAGGACATTCTGAATAACCACGCCCAGATACGGGATGAGTGGTGGGTTTGCTTCCTTTGTGAGCTTATTCAGCGGTCTTATTGCAGGAAATCATCAATAAGCAAATGTCAGAAAAATACACTAATCACGTGAGCATGATTGCAGCATAAAAATATAGCACCTTGCGCCCTTCTCGGTGTATTTCTTGAGCGCGTGCCAAAGATCGCGCGACTGAGGGGCCAATCGCCCCCATGTTTTCTTCAAACGGAAGATAGAGGAGTCATTGGTAGCGTTCATGACTGCCATGAATCCATCCAGGTTTTGCAATGGCTTCAGCAAAACACCAGCCACCTACATCCACGCATGTTAATTTGCACAACTTTCGCAAACCCTTGGCAAAATCCTTGAACGACATACCTTAATGAAGTAGGAAAGAATCTCTGCGCGCTGGTCGACGTCGTCTTGCTCAACAATTTGGCTTACAACCCACATTGAGATGTGGTTATGAAGTAAGCGCAATCGGTCATATGCAGGGGTCTTCTCAGCAGATCGCTTTGGGGCCAAAATTTCAGATACTTAGCGCAGAACGACAGTTAGTATAGATCCCGTTTCATGCAAGGGGTGCTGTACTTGAGGATACCTTTGATCTTGCTGAACAAATAATGCTGAAAGACTGTGATCTGCTGGGCAATCACACTTGCATCGATATCCAGGATCCTACGTTTTTCATATACACATGTTAGAGTCTTAACACTGGATAAAACCCAGTTATTAGTTACCAAATGCGCGAAGTGGTTCGATCCATAGGAGTTGTGAGTCGGTTTCCGTGAGGCATCCAAGGGGTAATCGTGGTCGAGATGGAGTTCTCCAAAGACGAAGAAAGGTTGCCATCATTTTTCACAACAAATGACTTTTTGGAGCTGCCTGTCCATACACCAGCGATTGAAAGTCGTCGGCGCATGCTTTCGGAAATAATTTCAATTCCAGCTGTAGATTGGAACAATTCATCATCCAGGAATTTGAGTGTTGGATCATGTTGCTTTGCCGAGCACAAGAAATGCTTCAATGACGTGTAGTCTTGTTCGCACAGGGACAAAACCTGGAACTCAGGCAGACGATTTGATCTGCACGCCTCGACAAACAGTGGCAGTAACGAAGAACTGAGCCATTGAGCACATTGCGGATCATCTTCGATGGAGAATGGGAACACTTCTCCACACAAATCGCTGATGTACTTGCATACATCCAAGTCGCACTCCACTCTGTGTTTCATGTTCTCGACCAGTTTGTCCAGCGCATGGAGCACCATTCGTCGCACGTACAAAGCATTTGGCGTGCCGGTATTGCGCTTGAGCATGTCCTATCGTAAAAAAGATTTTAGCATTAGAAGTTTCGCTGACCAAAATTTTTTCGCTAAGCAAACTTACCCGAAGAAAATCAACCATTTCGCGATAGCTTGAGCCGTAGTCGCAGTACCAAATCAGCGCATCAACCTCCTCCAGTCGGTAACTCTCAAAACGGAGCAATAAGTTGGCAATTGCATTAAATGAGCCTGCCACAATATCCAAAACGCCATCGTGCTCTTCAGTCACAAGGTCGTCTTGGGCAAGTGACTTCAGGTTCAAGTCCCGTGAGCTGCTCAACACCATTTGAATATACGAAGCCCTATCTTCGTCGTCTTCATCATCATCGTGGTCTTCACCTTCATCATCGCCTGCATCATGACCCTCTTCATGATCACTCTTTGCTGTTGATTCAGTTTCTGACGGCAGGCGCTTTCCATCCGCAATTGAAAGAGCAGATTGGCCGTAAATATCAAGCATCTGGCTATCCAAATCATTATTCACTTGCTTCTGCATATGGTTAAATACCTCCCGATCGCCATATAGTGCAGCATAGTGCAAGGCCATTCGATACAAATCGCACACTGCCTCCTTGTCTGCATCGCTTGCGAGCAGGAGATCAACAGTTGCCATGACTGAAGAGTTATCCACATGAGTGCTGGATCGCGAGTTTTGTTTTTGCTTTGATCCTAGTTTTGAGCTCATATTGACTCCGTAGCCCTTCGAAACAGCAGCCATCAGTGGCGTCATACCTTCGTTTGTTCGGGCATTCACGTCTGCTCCTCTTTCAACAAGCAGTTGGCACATTTCGGTCGCTGCAATTGTGGCAGCAAAATGAAGAGCAGCTTCTCCGCGTAGTGTGCGAATATCAGGAGATGCTCCATAATCGAGTAGGGCTTCAACCACAGGCAAGTGTCCTTCCTTTGCAGCGAAAGTCAATGCGCACATTCCGCGTTGCCAATTTCGCATATTGATATCAATCGCTCCATCTGTCGCCTCAATCAGAGCATCGATGCCACTCAAGCAGCCTTTCTCGGCCAGCAGCATAAGAGGCGTGTTACCGTAGATATCAACAATTTCGACTTCAGACCCATGAGCCAGCAGCTTCTTGATGATCAGAACAACCTTGTCTGCTGCTTCTAGCGTGCTGTTGCTCACTTTTCGCAAAGAATTTCCCACAATAGATGGTACATTGGTCGAGGATGAAGCTGAAGATGGTAAAGTGCATGGACTTCCGATCATGTGAAGCGCGCAACGCCCATATTCGCCAATCGTTTTCACCTTAGCTCCATGTTGGAGCATGTACGAAACCACATTAAAGTGCAAGCAGCTCACAGCTACATGCAGCGGTGTATTACCACCGCATTCGTGTGCAACGTAATTCACATCAGCACCGTTCGCCAATAACATTTGCACACTGAACACATCACCACGCTGGCACGCATGCATGAGTGCAACATTCCAGAGCGACTTGTTCGTCGTCAAAATCTTGAAATACGAGCTATCAGGAATAAACGCCAGTCGATGTGGCGAAGTCGATTCCTTCAGCAGCGTCAGAATATCTTGATATGGCCACAAAACCACGTTTTGGCCATTAATAGTTACCAGCACAAATCCTTGCGCGATATTTGCGCCGACAGCAGAGTACCCATGGGGTGAGATATGGTGCACAATCGCTCCATATCGATACGTTGGCTCAACTTCAAACTCAAAGACACGGCGCCAGTCACCGTCGATCGCTAGAGTGATTTGATCCTTGAAAATATCTTCTAAGACGGCCGGAATGCTCACGTTGCTGATAAAATCGACAGCATGATTGAAAATACTGAGAGCAGCTCCATCATCCAAGGATCCACCTACTGCCCAAGAGCCGTTAAGTTCGGTCAGAAGCGCCTTCAACGAGATTAGATTTTCAATGCCACTGTTCGATACAACGAACGTGAAAATAGGAATGATATCATCCGTCTCCAGTGGTTCATCGTCGACCAGTTTGTTGTGTTCTTCGGCAAAGGTTGACTGGATTTCTGCAATCGTATGCATCAAAATGTCGTACTTTGTTGACGGGGTTGTCGCTGTCACGATGTGGGCAAGCATTGCAGACGGCTTTCGCCATTCTTTCCACGATATCTGATCCAATGGGATGTTGAAGTACGTTTGGTCTTTTCCTTGCAGCCATCGCACCTTGCGATTAATAACAGATTCTTCTTCATGATACGCTCGACGCAGGAGCACACGAATACTGTCTTTCAACGGAACAAAAAGCACCTCTTCGACATGGCGCGATACCATAGCACAAAGAGCTTCAGTCGAAATGGGGGCCAATGGCGCACCATTGAGCTTGCTAGCGTTTTTCGCTGTCGTTTCCTCGAGTAAATTCAGGATACGGGAGGAGTGTGCCTTCATGATACCCACGGTAACGGCGGCATGGAAGTCGCGGAAGTGACGCAATGCATTCAAGTTCCGGTTATCGAACGACTTGATAAACGAGGCACATTTCGATGCCTCAGGCGACTTGCTATTGTGCAGCAGACGACGCAGTTCTGCGACAATGCGGATCCCACGGTCGTCCATAGTACCAGCACCACCAACGACCGGTCGACCGACTTGCACGCCGTTGACACCCGAGTTGACGAGGGACGCAGTAGATGCCGCCATGTCGTCTCCACTGCTAGAGAGACTCTGCAAATGGCAGACCCAAGCACTGGCATCATCATCATCAGATGCTTGGCAGATGAACGACAACGCGCCCTGCGTGACTTCAAAGCAGAACTGCCGCTTGGTCTCCGGAAACTCCACAAAACGCACCACGAGCGGTCCGTCCTGAAAATTCAATTCACTTCGCAATTTGCCGAAATTGCTGCCTTTGTAGTACTGGAGACTGGCCGAGAATTCACCTGTCGTGGTGTTCGTGCGTTTGATCAGGACGAAGAATCGCCGCTTCCACGATTTCCTACAGAACAAATGCGTTAAATATCATCACTCATGCAACGTCCAAGGCAGTACTTACAGCACTTCCGACTGCTTGTACAGCCAGCCGCTGCGAACCAAATGGCGATCCACATTGACGGCAGATTCATTGCGCGAGATTAGCGAGCCGCTGCTGCTGGACATGATATCGGTGGGTCGATAGGACGCACGCAGCGCCTGATCTGGGCTCATGCCGGGACTGCCACGGTGGTTGCTGGTGTTTCGGCGCTTGGTGGTACGACGCGCAGTCTCGCGCCAAGAGAACTTCTTGGAGGCCGCCATGTTCTTCTGTCCCATCACCACGTCAAACGCATGCGCGTCCTCCACGGTCTGCAGCACAGGCACGTCCTCGTCATTATCATCCTCCACGAAGATCGCGCCGTCGACCAGGATGTCGTCGTCCTCCTCTTCGTCATCGTCGTCGTCATCGTCGTCTACATCGTGGCCCTTGTCTTCTTCGTGTAGTTCGAAATGGTTATCAATCACAGTGGCCATCATGCCCACCGTAACGCCCTCCTCCTCTTCGTCATCATCGTCGTCGTCGTCGCCATCGGAGTGGAACGCGCCGTACCTGTTCGCTTCTAAGACGGGGATGTCGTCTTCCAGCGTTCGTGGTGCCATGCCGGCGCTCGTGTGGCGGTACATCCGGGGTGCCGCTGGCTGTGCCTGCGCATTCCCGTTAGCAGAGACGTTGTCCGAGCCGTTCTTGGTCGCACTGAGCGCTGGCAGAGCCGCCGGAGCCGCTCTGGGCTCAGCTGGCACCGACGGCAACTCGTCCAGCAGGAACGCGCTGAAGCCGGGCGAGCTGCCCGTGGAGACCGCCACGCGGCCCACGGTCGTGTGTCTGGCTGAAGCCGAGGCCGAGGCCTGGTTCTGGCGCGACCTGCGGTCCCGGTTGCGCCGCATCTGCGCCACGCCGGCCACCTGTCCCGTGCTCATGAGGTTACTGTTGAGCATCCGCGCGCACTCCCGCGCGGCCGCTGCCCAGTTACTATGGGCGAATACCTCCAGACCAGAAGGCCAGAGGGAGTGAGTGCGCAGGTGACGCGAAGGTACCACACCAAGTGTTGCTCCAACAGCGATCAACCATGATTACGAACGGACCGGCCACGCGGTTTTGACAAAGTAGGGGTGAGTGTAAAACTGGATAATTGAGGAAATAGACCATCTATTTTGAATAAATTAAAATGCACAGTAGGTTACGCTATCTAGCGTACCCCTCTTACCTTGTACCCTCTTTACAAGGGCAATACGTCACCCATGCCAAGCCAGCAGCACCAAGGCACGCCCAAGCGTCCTGCGAGCGGCCATAGCGTGAATGTGGGCTCTCTTTTGCTGCTCATTGGCGGATCTATGGCTGTGGTAGCTGCGCTGCTAGCACGCAACGGCTTTACAGGCCGTGATCACGGTAACTAACACCATCAGACTTCCTTCTGTAGTGTATCATGCTAATGCGTCAATGTAGTTGTGGGGATCGATCTGGGCACGACGTACTCTGTAGTCGCCATCTCGCAGAAGAACCAGGTGACTGTGATCCCAGACGTCTACGGCCACATGATCATCCCGTCCATGGTGGCCTTTGTAGCCCAGGAGAGACAGCCACTGGTGGGAAGGCCAGCGCGAGCCCATCGCACCATGGACCCAGTGCACACCATTTTCAACGCCAAGCGGTTCATCGGCAAAAGGTGACTGCGTGACTATTGCCATCTTCTGTTTGATGGGTAGCTGCTAATGAGTGGTGGTATTAGCTATGAAGAGATCCAGCAGAATGCTGAAGCGCTGGTGCCCTACGAATTCAGTCTGGCGCCGAGCGAACAAAGCAATGCGGAGAGTGAGGCCTGCTTCCTATTGAGCGTTCCTGGTCATCCAGCCTGCGTGACGCCCGTCACTATTGGATCCATGATCGTGATGCATCTGAGAGCCATGGCGCATGACTTCGTCGGTCACAATCAGGTAGTTTTTGTCGAACATGACGTATGCTTATACATCGTTTTTGGTGGTAAGTATGCGTGGATGATTAGATCACCAAGGCTGTCATCGCTGTTCCAGTGGATTTTGACTCCAAGCAACGCGCTGCAACAGTGAGCGCGTTTGCACTGGCAGGACTGCATGTATCGCGTGTGTTGGAGGAGCCGACAGCTGCTGCAATCGCGTACGGTCTGCATCAGGACCCGTCCGTGAACTTCATCCTGGTCTTTGATTTTGGAGGCGGCACGTTGGACGTGTCGCTTCTGTTTGCGCGTGACGGATCCATCAACGTGGTCGATACCATTGGCGATAACAACCTGGGAGGCGAGGATGTGGACTCAATGGTGGCCAAGTATCTCACTGAGCGAATTGCCAGTGCGATTGGCACCGAACTGACGTCGCAGTCCTCAATCATCGAAGAAAGCGACAGGTAAGCGCTGTCTTCTGGCTAAGCTAGTTGATCCGTGAGCTTATGTTCTCTACTGTAGCGAGCGCGTTGAAGACCCTGACCAACTTCCCTGCACACCCGCAGGCATTCGACGTGCAGCAGAACTGCTGAAAAGGAAGCTGAGCTCCTGTGACCGAGCCACCGTCACTTGTGTGGTGCAATCTGACGGAGAATTGATGACTGCGAACGCCCAAGTGGCCGTGGAGATGACTCGGGTGCAGCTGGAAGAGCTGTGTGAGCCTCTCTTTCTGCGGACGCTGATGCCAGTCACGGAAATTTTGGAATCCAATCACATGGATGCTGAAGAGATCGATGCAGTGGTCCTGGTGGGTGGCTCTTCTCGCATTCCCTGGGTACGTGAGAGCCTCAAGACGATGTTTAATGGCCGCGCTCCACTATCCGATATCGATCCTGACGTGGCTGTTGCCTACGGTGCTGCGCTCACACTGGATTGATCATGAGAGGAGCAAGGAAAAGCACGGACGACTCCAAAACTCGCAAGAATTTAGACACATGCATTCACTAGAGACCAGCACGATGGGAAAGACCTCCTGTCGTGAATCTATAAAGCAGAAGCTGCCAAGGACACGCTAGTTGAGTTAGTTGAAGTCAAACTTAGAGCGACTTGAGCGCAGCTAGAGCTAAACAGAGTCAACGATATCAGCAACTAGAGTAGCCCATCAGTATGAAAACAGCGTCGTACCAATGTCAGCGAGCTCCGGAGACGCCTTGGAAGCGTAGAAATCATTCAGGAATGTCATCGCATAGTTCTGCACACGCTCGTTCAGACCAGCGTCGTCGGTCTCAGCCTTGTACTGACGGTGCGCGGCGATGGCCTTGGTGCACGCAACGAGGCCGAGGTAAGCGCGTAGGTTCTGCTGCTTGTTGAGCTCGATCGAGTGCGAGTAATGCTTGCGAGCAGTACGCAAGTTCTCCAGGCCCCCGAGCGTCGAGTACACCTGCATCATTTACAACGAATCACTGTTAGTACACGAGGCACAAGTGAAAGAACGTCAAAGCCAAGGAAGGACTCACGTCAGCTAGACGGCTGTGGAAGATGGAATCCATTGGGTTGAGTAGAACGAGCTCTTCGTAGCAGAAGGCTCCGTAGCGGTAGGCGCCGATGGATAAATACAGTTCGCCCAGCTCCACCCACTACACCAGCAAACAGGCAAGCCTGATTAGTAAAGCGACTCAATCAAAGAGGAAGGAACAAATCAGCGTACAGCGGCTTGGTCGGTCTGGAAGCTGCGCACAAAATCGTTCAGTGCCGCGATGGCGTCATGTGTCTTCTTCTGCGCCTTGAGCACCGCGATCTTGCGCTTCATGACCAGAGCGTTGGCACTGTTGGCCTTGAGCACCTCGTCGTAGACTTCCTCAGCCTTGGCGTACTCGCCACGTTGCTCCTATTGCACCAGATTCAGCATAAGTACCATCAGTACAACTGCACAATGGAGCAGTCGATGCAGAAGGACGTGTCATTACCAGCTGCATGCCTTCCAGGCGAGCCACACGCGAACTCGAAGGGAACTTGGCCTTGAGCGGCTATATCAACAGTTCGTTAGCAAATAATACAGCAACTCATATAGACGGTAGTGTGGCTTACAGCAAAGCAGAACTAATAGCAGAGATAAATGGAAGAGAGCGTCAGTTCCTGTATCAAGGAGCCCAGAGTATCCCACAAGTATTGATTGCTGCAATGGACTCACCTCGCTCAGCTCGTCATCGTGCAGCTCCAGCGACGCCACGAAGACCTGCTCGTATACCGTCCACACTGCAATCCATTCCATACAAACAGGTTAATGGAACCGATCAGAGACCCTCCAACGGCAAAAAGCCACGTACGTTCGTTGCCGAGGCGCCACTTGTAGCCCTGCAGCAGGCGCTTGCCGTAGTCCGCGACCACGTGCGGCACGCGCATCTTGTCCTTGCGGATCTGCTTGAGCAGCAGCAGCAGACTCTCCAGGCTGCCGCTGCTCTCGGCCTGCGCCAGCGCGCACTCGTAGTCGGTCACGCCCATGCTCCCTCCTTCTAAGGTCTCGAGTTCCTCCCCTTGTGCGGTGAGGTTGGTCGGTCCCTCTCAAAACGAATGCGAGGCGGTTCACGTTCCCTGTGATAAGCCATATTGACATTTCAAGGTAAACATGATGATCATTGTAGCAAAACAAGAGAGAAAGTCTATTGATATATCAAAAGAAGGTTGATTGGCTGACGCGCGACCATCACTCGAACGTCAAGTTGCGGTGGAATGTTGGTCGGATCTGCTGCTCGTGCGGCAGCGTCAGCCGCTCCGGGTAGAACGTGTGGCTGTCTGGATACGTCAAGAGCGTCTCGAGTCGGGCCGAGTAGATGTCGACGTATCGCTGCACGAAGAACGCGAACTGCGATGGGTAGTGATCGGCCCGGAAAACGGAGCCGAAGTTGGCGTTGATCATGGACTCCATGCTGTTCTGCAGTTGCTGGTGCACGTCCACGAGGTGGCTCACGAAGACGTGCTTCTGGTCCATGCTCTAGAGCAGTAACATGTTTGATAAGTATGAACCGTTTCGTCTAACTACTGAGGGAATGGGGGGGTGCAATAGCGCTCACCTCTGGGTGCGTCTTGGTGCGCAGTTCGTTCTGCACTCGACGCATGAGCTCTTCCAGGGCGTTGATCTGGTGCAGAATGTTAGTTGGACAATGTACGCGCGCCTAAGATAGCGATAGCACCAACCTGAAAGGCGAGCATCTGATACTCGGGTGTGCTTTGAACCTTGATTTCGTCTTCCAACTCACTAAGAGCACGATTGATGAGTTGCGAAAGATCACAAGCGCATGCAAATCATACAAAACGTACCGGATGATGGCTCCAGTGCGCCATCCAGTCGTGCGTGCGGGCTCAACCAGATCGGAGAAGAGACTATCGCTGCATAAGGAACACAGCAAAGCATTTTGGTCAGTGATGCCGTTGAAGATGCCACGTATCAGACAGACGTACCCGATGTAAAGCACGCGGTTGCCTCCCCATCCTTTGAGTCTGGCCAGCTCACGAAGACTGCCTTGCGTGTACACTTCGTTGCTCTTCAACTCGCGAACTGCTTGCCACTAGAATAACGATAAGTTAGTCCAGTGTTAGCGAAATAGTATAAGTGGCTCGAGCTCACCTGCACGTGCTTGGTCTCGGGATCAAGCAGACGAAACGAATGGTGACGCGTGTAGAACTCCGGCTTGCGTGCTCTTGCGATCACCACGTCGAACAACTAACACCAGCAGCGTTGAGTAAGAAAGACTTGCCACAACTTAGATCAGCGTCCATATCCAAAACGTACGTCTTTCCAGTCGTCGCCCAGCATGTAGCGAAGACCCGTATCCACGTAGGCGAACGTACTGTTGGTGCACAGGAAGGTCTCCTTGCCAGAGGCCTACATTGTCATGCGTCATATCAGAGCACTGTCGATAATTCAGACAAGTCAAACGTACGCGAAGGCGCTCGAGCAGAGGTCGCAGCGACGGGTTGGGCTCGATATACATGGTGATGTCCTTTTCGACGGCCTTGTGCATTTTGCCATTGAGATGGACCTGCGAGATGGCGTATTGAAGATCTTCTACGACAGCGATGGGCTCGTACTCGATCTCCTGGTCGATCAGGTACTGCACGACGTCCGCAAAGAGGCAGGCATGTGCCACGCTGAACAGGTCGTTCAATGGCTCCATGTTGTTGTCGCGATGGTGCACTGGTACGTGGCGCGAGCCGCCGTAGAGGTTCATGATCTCGGCACGTGAGAGTCGCTGTCGGCCTCGGTACACGCCATTGTGACACAGCTGCTGGTGCGAGCTGATCTTGCACAGCAATCCGCGCTCCTTGTCGATCGTGAGTCCTCGGATCGCGAACGATTTGTCGAATTGAAGCACCGAGACGCCACTGGGATAGCGAAGCTTGTTCACCTAAGCAAGTAGAGATACATGATCCAGATCCAGTCGATACGCATCGAACAGTAGGCAGGATGGTGCGTGGCTTACCAGTACGTCACGAGCCATCGAGTAGATGAGATGCTGAAGCGCTTCAGTGTAATGGCACAGCGTGTAGTCGTAATCTGCGCCATTGAGACCATAAGTCTATTAGATCAAGCGTTCTTATTCACAACCAATAGCATCGGATCATTCGTACCAAAGCCCACGACGTCGATGTTAGCAAGCCTACGAAGGAAACAGATGAGCTATTGAGGACTGACACGATGGTAATGCTACGTACTTGAGGTGGTTATTCGCGAAGAACTCAGCGGTCTCGAGCTCAGCTTTGGGTTTGAATAGACGAACGGCTTCCTGCAATAGAAACAGACACAGACGCATGAGCAGAAGGCCTAGAGCCTAGAGCCAGCCAGCCAGCCACTCGCCTCGAACTCATGCACCATGTGGTGGAAACTGCTGAGCGACGGTGGAATGGACGCGTGCAGACTCGCCACGTAGCTGAGCGTGGACAGCGAGTGCTGCGTACTGCGCACCACTGTCGACCACCGTCCCAGCGCCACGGCGGCCCTGGTGGCCAGCGGCCGCATGCGCATCATCATCATTCTGCGCCTCTGGTCCGGTTGTCCCGAATTGAACGAATGAGGTGTCCCGAATCAATGTTCACGTCGGGCTGAATGACGAGCATCCATGTGAGGAGCTCCTGTTAAACGAGTGATGGAGAACACGGCGTCTGTGGACGAGGCCAGCCGCACGGCCTTCTTCACCAGTGAGCTCTGTGAGCAGCATGCAGTGCCAGAGCACCCAGAGCGGCCAGAGCGCACGCGAGTGATTCGCGAGCGCATTCTGCAGGACTTCCCGTCCATTCGCGTGATCCGAGAGATCAGTCCCGCGACAGAGGACCAGCTGCGAATGTTCCACACGAAAGCGCATGTGAACGCCATGCTCCGCGTCTTTGACCAAGTGGAGTCAGCAGCTGGTCAAGAGAAAAGCGGTATTATCAGTAAAAAGGAGCACCGCTTTGATGAGGACACGATCGTGCAGCCAGGCACGCGGATCGCTGCGTTCACGGCCGCTGGAGCAGTGTGCGATGCCATTGACCTGGTCATGAAGGACACGAGCGCTGCATCAGATAGCCAACACACAGGGCCACTGATCCGCAATGCGTTCTGTGGCGTGCGGCCTCCAGGACATCACGCCGAGCCTCAGAGAGCCATGGGCTTCTGCTTTTTCAACAACGTGGGCATCGGCGCCTGTCATTTGCTGCAGAAATACTCGGACAAGATCAAGAGAGTGTTGATTCTGGACTTTGATGTGCATCACGGCAATGGGATCCAGGCCAAGTTCGCCTCCATGGGCTATCCTGACGTCTATTACATATCTACACATCAGAGTCCGTTCTATCCGAACACAGGCAAGTCGAGCGAGCGCGGCAAGCTCCACAACATTCTCAATGTGCCGCTGGGGTCGCGAACGACCACCACGTCGTATCGCAAGGCCTTCGAAGAGCGCGTCTTGCCAGCCATGCACTCCTACGCACCGGACTTCATCCTGCTCTCGGCCGGCTTTGATGCGCACGCGCAGGACCCACTGGCCGATATGTCTCTGCAGAGCAGCGACTTCTACTGGATCACCAAGCAGGTGGTCGACGTGGCATGGAAGCACGCCCATGGCCGCATCGTGTCGGTGCTGGAAGGAGGTATTCGCCACTATTGCTGCTGTCGTCTGGCGCCCTGCTGATCCGCTCTTCTCTGTCTGTAGGATACGACTTGGATGCGCTGGCCGAAAGCGCATCTGCTCACGTGAGAGCGTTGGTCGAAGGGACGATCGCTCCACAACCTGATGCTGACGATACGACGACGTTGAGTGCAGTAGACCTCATGACGGCTGCGTTCGAGTCTTCTCTCAGCATCGATAGCGCCTCAGCTGATCATTCGAAGGCGCGTATCCCCTAGTACCGCAGGAATCGGGGATACATCGCATGGTCACTCATATCCGTGTCTTCTTCCTAGGCCTTGCGGATCCTCGTGCGCCACAAGAGCCAGGAGAAGCTGGTGCTGCTCAAGGCGCAGGCCTGTGGGTGGTCTCTGGACGCCGTACTGCAGCTCTGCCGCCAGAAATTCAAGTCGAATAGGACCGCGATGCTGTACGATCGTCAGGGGGCGCTGGTAACCGCCGAAACCCTGTCAGCCCTGCCTCCGGACGCGCATCTCATGCTGCGCTGAGTAACTTCCATGGCATTCCATTGCATTCGATCGTTTTATTCATTGCGACACTCTGTGTTGTCGATTGCGCCACCAGTGACGTCATCGCGCTCTCTGCCATCCATCAATCCGCTCGCTCGCTCTTTTCCATTTGCCACTTGCGCCCTAGCGCGCAAAATCCGGAAAGAGTACTAAAAGGATTCGTGCACATGTCAACGCACGAGCACCACTCTTTTGCACCAGCCACCCATCCGCTTCAATGCCCACTAGTGAATTGAATCAAACACCCAAATATCTTGACTTCTATATACTTTATGCATAAAACTTGCGTATCATTCCAGTTTCAAACATACCGTGTTTTGATAAAAGACAGCCGTTTCGAGAGTAAAAAGCACCGTGATCTGGTAAATCGTCGCATCGTGTGGTAGGGCACACGACATTGAACCGGCATCCGAAAAGAGCTCCTGAGCGGTGCAACGCCCGACCAAGACTCTGCAATTCGCCACCTGGGACCGAAGCCAGCCGCCGGACGCCAAGAAGATCCCTTCTTCTTCCATCTCCATCTGCTCTGCCTCGTCGCTGAGTAGTCTCTTCCCTCTCAAGCAAGCTTCGTAAACACAAGATCCCAGATGGCTTCTGCCTCGTCACGTGCGCTCTCGCCAGTCTCGGCCGACTCGCTGGCCGGCATCATGAACCACGAGCGCGGCACGCTCGTGCTGGCCGACGGCACCGAGTACAACGGCTACTCGTTCGGCGCGCCCAAGGCCATGGCCGGTGAGGTCGTGTTCAACACGGGCATGGTGGGGTACCCGGAGGCGCTCTCGGACCCGTCCTACCGCGGCCAGATCCTCGTGCTCACGTACCCGCTCATCGGCAACTACGGCGTGCCGGACTTCGACGTCAAGGACGAGTTCGGCCTGCCCAAGTTCTTCGAGTCCAGCCAGGTGCAGATCGCCGGCCTCATCGTCTCGGAGTACTCGTTCACGCACAGCCACTGGAACGCCGTGCAGTCGCTCGGCGACTGGCTCAAGCAGCACAACGTGCCGGCGCTCTTCGGCATCGACACGCGCATGATCACCAAGCGCATCCGTTCGCTCGGCGCCGTGCTCGGCAAGATCGAGTTCGAGAACCAGAGCATCGAGCTCTCGGACCCGAACCAGGAGAACCTTGTGGCCCAGGTCTCGCCCAAGGAGATTCAGGTCTTCAACCAGGGCGCGTCGATCAAGATCATCGCGTTCCACTGCGGTATGAAGCACAACATCATCCGCTACCTGGCCGGCAAGGGCGTCGAGCTCACGGTCGTGCCCTTCGACTACGACCTGGAGAACAGCGAGCTCCAGTACGACGGTATCTTCATCAGTAACGGCCCCGGTGATCCGATCATGGCCTCGTCCACCATCGCCAGCATCCGATGGGCCATCGCGCAGGAGAACCCCAAGCCGATCTTCGGTATCTGTCTTGGTAACCAGATCCTGGCTCTCGCTGCCGGCGCCAAGACGTACAAGATGAAGTACGGTAACCGCGGCATGAACCAGCCGTGCATTGACATGCGCACGACCCGCTGCTACATCACACCCCAGAACCACGGTTACGCTGTGGACTCCAACACGCTGCCCGAAGGCTGGAAGACGTTCTTCATGAACGCCAACGACAAGACCAACGAAGGTATCATCCACGAGTACAAGCCCTTCTTCTCGGTGCAGTTCCACCCGGAAGCCTGCGGCGGCCCCACCGACACGGCCTTCCTCTTCGACATGTTCCTTGAGAAGGTCACAGGCGCGCCTCCTAAGCTCACGCTGCTCGACACCTCGCTCTACGATCGCCCGGTGTACCGCAAGGTGCTGCTGCTCGGCTCGGGGGGTCTGTCGATCGGCCAGGCCGGCGAGTTCGATTACTCCGGCTCGCAGGCCATCAAGGCTCTTCGTGAAGAAGGTGTGCACGTGATTCTCGTGAACCCCAACATCGCCACTGTCCAGACGTCCAAGGGCCTGGCCAACCAGGTCTACTTCGTGCCGGTGCGTGCGGAGACTGTGCTTGAGATCATCAAGAAGGAGAAGCCCGATGGCATTCTCGTCAGCATGGGTGGCCAGACCGCCTTGGCTGTCGGCATTGAGCTCTACCTGAACGGTGACCTCGAGCGCCACAACGTGCGTGTCATGGGTACCCAGATCGAGTCCATCATTGACACGGAAGATCGCGAGAAGTTCTCGGATAAGCTTGCTGAAATCGGTGAGACCATTGCTCGGAGCCAGCCTGCCACGACCATTGAAGAGGCCCTGAAGGCTGCCAACGAGATCGGCTACCCAGTGCTCGTCCGTTCCGCCTTTGCTCTTGGCGGTCTTGGCTCTGGTTTTGCCAACAACGACGAGGAACTGCGCGTCCTGGCGACCAAGGCCCTCCACGGTACGGCCACGAAGGGTCAGATCAAGCAGATTCTCATCGATCAGGACCTGCGCGGCTGGAAGGAAGTCGAGTACGAGGTGGTCCGCGATGCCAAGGACAACTGCATCACGGTTTGCAACATGGAAAACTTCGATCCTCTTGGTATCCACACCGGTGACTCGATCGTCGTCGCCCCCTCGCAGACGCTGTCCAACAGCGAATACTTCAAGCTTCGCGCCACTGCCCAGAAGGTCGTGCGCCACCTGAAGATCGTGGGTGAGTGTAACATCCAGTACGCTCTGGATCCTCACTCGGAACGCTACTGCATTATTGAAGTGAACGCACGTCTGTCGCGTTCCAGTGCCCTCGCCTCCAAGGCGACTGGTTACCCTCTGGCCTACGTCGCCGCCAAGATCTCGCTCGGAATTGACCTCGTCTCGATCAAGAACAGTGTGACCAAGACCACGACTGCCTGTTTCGAGCCCAGTTTGGATTACTGTGTCGTCAAGATGCCTCGCTGGGATCTGAAGAAGTTCTCGCGCGTGTCGAACGACCTTGGCTCGTACATGCTGTCGGTCGGTGAAGTCATGTCGGTCGGCCGCAACTTCGAAGAATGTATCCAGAAGGCAGTGCGCATGGTGAACCCCAACCTGGACGGTCTCAACGGCAACGCTGTCGACAACGAGACGAACCCGGCTGTGCTGGATGGACAGCTCACGCGCCCTACGGATGAGCGCCTGTTCTACCTGATGTCTGCGCTCAAGGCTGGCTACACCATCGACCGTATCCACGATCTGACCAAGATTGATCGCTGGTTCCTGTCCAAGCTCAAGCGCATTTCGGTGCTGACTGAGGCGCTGCCCCAGTTCACGCTCCCTACGCTTGACGAACGCGTCTTCCGTACGCTCAAGGTCAACGGTTTCTCTGATCGTCAGATCGCTGCTGGTATTGGTGAAAATTCGACGGAGATGCAGGTGCGCCAGCGCCGTAAGCAGCTGGGTGTGCTCCCTTGCGTCAAGCAGATCGATACTCTGGCTGCTGAGTTCCCGGCCCAGACCAACTACCTGTACATGACCTACGGTGGCTCGGAAGATGATATCCCCATGAACGAGGAAGGTGTCGTCGTGCTTGGCTGTGGTCCGTACTGCATTGGTTCTTCGGTCGAGTTCGATTGGTGCGCCGTCAGCGCTGTGCGTGCTGTCCGTGAAGTCGGAAAGCCTGCTATTGTGGTGAACTGCAACCCCGAGACTGTGAGTACCGATTACGATGAGAGCGACCGCCTCTACTTCGAAGAGCTGACGCTCGAGCGTGCGCTTGATATCTACGACCGCGAGCACCCGGAAGGCGTGATCATCTCGGTCGGAGGCCAGATCCCGAACAACCTCGCCATGCCTCTGCACAAGGCCGGCGCCAACATTCTGGGCACGCACCCGCAGAGCATTGACCAGTGTGAAGACCGCAACAAGTTCTCGGCCCTGCTGGATACGCTTGGCGTGGACCAGCCGCGTTGGACGGAAGTCAAGGAGATCGAGGCCGCCATGGCCTTCGCAAAGGAAGTGCACTACCCGGTGCTCATTCGTCCCAGTTACGTGCTCTCGGGCGCCGGTATGATCGTGGCCTCGGACGCCGAGCAGCTGAACGACTACCTGACCAGCGACGCCGTGAAGATGTCGAGCTCGATCAGTATCTCCAAGTTCATCCTGAACGCCAAGGAAGTGGAGTTCGATGGCGTCGCCAAGGACGGTCTGATCCTCAACTACGCTATCTCGGAGCACGTCGAGAACGCTGGAGTGCACTCGGGTGACGCCACGCTGGTGCTGCCTGCGCAAAAGCTGTACGTCGGCACGATCAAGCAGGTCAAGCGCATCGCCAGCGCCATCGCCTACGCGCTGAACATCACGGGCCCGTTCAACATCCAGCTCATGGCTCGCGAGAACGAAGTCAAGGTCATTGAGTGCAACCTGCGCGCCTCGCGTACGTTCCCGTTCATCTCCAAGACGTTCGACCTCAACTTCATCAACCTGGCCACGCGCGCCATGCTCGGCCTGCCGGTCAAGTCGGTGCCGATCGCTCTCATCGATATCGACTACGTCGCTGTCAAGGCCCCCCAGTTCTCCTTCACGCGTCTCCACGGCGCCGATCCCTCGCTCGGTGTTGAAATGGCGTCGACCGGAGAAGTCGCTTGCTTCGGCACGGACATGCACGAGGCCTACCTCAAGGCCCTCGTCAGCGCCGGCTTCAAGATGCCCAAGGAGAAGAAGGTGCTGATCTCCATCGGTGACAAGGACATCAAGCGTGAGTTCCTCGAGAGTGCTCAGATCCTGGAGGAAATGGGCTACGAGATCTTCGCCACTCCGGGCACGGCCGAGTACCTCATCTCCCAGGGCGTCAAGGTCACGTCGCTCGGCAAGCCTTCGGGCGACAACTCTCTGCCCAGCGTCATCGAGTACATCTCGTCGGGCAAGATCGAACTGGTGATCAACGTGCCGGAAGGATCCAACCGCGAAGAGCGCTCGGACGGCTACCAGATCCGTCGCGCGGCCGTCGACTTCGGAGTCTCGCTCATCAACAACGTCAAGTGCGCCGTGCTCTTCGCTCAGGCGATCCAGAAGGTGCGCAAGTTCGAGATCAGCAGCATCAGCGAGTACTACGCCATGCCCACGGTCGGCTGGCGAACGGGCCAGACGCTCCTGGCGCGCAAGATGTCGCTGTTCTAAGCGTTCGAGACCCCAGCAGCAACTCAAGCCCTGCATTGTGTTTCCTTAAATATTCTTTCCCCTTGCTTCCTCATGCTTGGTCGTTCTTCGCTGATGTGCTCTGGCCGATCGGGAGTTGAGCCCTTTGCGACTCTTCTCCTGTCGCCTGTTGTATCATCGGTGGAACTGACATCAGCGCGTGCAGTGTGCAGTTCCCGCGCGTCCGTTTCTTCACGCGTCCAGTCGTCAAGCGCGCGTGTTTAAACCAGAGCGTCATGCAGGTGCATTGACGTCTCTTGTAGACATTACCTATTTATCTATTTGCCTTGCTTAATTGAAAATGAATTCCTTCCATTGCAATCCGATGGGCAGCTCAGTCGTGGGGAAGGCGAGACGTTCTTGTAGCTCCACGTGCAAGACAGCGACTTCAGTAGCAGGCCATCTTCACCTGCCGACGGAATTCAAGCACTCAACTGTCACAGTAAATCTGTGGGTCTGATGCTGCCAGCCAGCCACACTGTATCCGCATTGAGACGATATGCGGGTGAACTTCCGGTCAGCCGCAATGCAGGCATTGGCACAATCAGCGGGAGAAAGATGGCCGTCGATGTACCCAGATTGATTGATGATAGGCACGATTTCATTCAATCAGCCATTCGCCACTTTGCTTTATTCGTACCAGCCACTTGCTCAGCATCGCGTTTCGATCACAAGTTCTTCATGAGATTGTGTCTCTTTCTGCTTCTGTGCGGACTGACTCTGGATTTGGCAGTGGCAAGCCCCGCCAGGCGTCAACTAGAGCTTCAAGCGGATGCCGAGAGCACTGAGATCTCGCGAAGTCTCAAGTCAAAGCTCTCATCAGGAATACCTCGGCTAGACAATGACCAGAACTTGGGCAAGAGCCCACTGGCAGTGCTCAATCCGCAAACACTTCGTGCGCGTGGGAACTACAGCTACATCTCGTTCAAGATCCTGCAGCTGGCGGATCTGCATTACACTGGAGACCCCACTTGGAAGTGCCGCGCGAGTTCAGATATTCTCATCAAGAGCAACAAGCCATGCTCGGAAGCCACAACGACAGAGTTCGTGAACACGCTCTTGGACAAGGAGAAGCCTGACTTCGTGGTCTTCTCAGGCGACGAGATCGAGACCTTCGAAGCGTCCAAGCGCCAAGCGGCCGTGGATGTGTTCACACAGGGTGTGGAAGACCGGAAGATCCCGTACGCAGTCGTGTTTGGCAATCATGACGATGAGAATGGCTTTCCCCGAGAGAAAATCCTGAAAATGGTCGCGAAAAAGAAGTACTCGCGTGCCCAGCGTGGCCCAAGTGCTGTCGATGGCGTTGGCAACTACGAGCTGTCCGTCATCGGTCCTGCAAACGGCCTGGGCAGCTTTGGAGGAGAGGTCTTCCGCATGTACTTCCTGGATTCTGGCGCGTATCTGGACAAGCAGAAGTACCCGCGCACAAAGTCCACCTACGACTGGATCAAGCAGTCGCAGATTGACTACTACCGCAACATGTCGCTTGCCAACCGCGGAGGCTTGAAGACTCCAACCCCAGCGATCATGTTTTTCCACATCCCACTGCCGGAATACGCTGATGCGACCAGCAGCAACCGCAATGGAGAGGAGAACGAGAAGCCCACTGCTCCGACCATCAACACTGGGCTCCTGTCCACTCTGGCAGAGCTGAACGAAGTCAAGGCGGTCTTCGTCGGCCACGACCACGAGAACGAGTTCTGCTACAAGCGGCAGGGCATTCAGCTCTGCTATGGCGGCGGCACGGGCTTTGGGCAAGCCTACGGCGCAGAGAACTTCCCACGACGAGCTCGCGTGATTGAGTGGAGCCTGGACAAGCAGGGCCAGCGCACGATCCGCAGTTGGAAGCGCCACTTTGGAGATCTGGAGACGAAGTTCACAGAGGAGACGCTGTATCCGTGAAAGGCACTTGCTCATATTCGTGGCGAGCCTCAAATTCAGGTTTGAGACAACAGGAAGACAGGAATCCGGCCTTTGGTGCTGAAGCTTAGCTAGCTCTGTGCGTAGCCGGCAAGAAGGCGGGTGGCTTCATCTTGGCCATGCACGTAGTGTAGCCATTCACATCCCTGTCGGCAACACATCCTCAACCACTGTCAGCAGCTTGGCCTGTGGCCCCAACTAAGGTCATCAGGGCGGTGCGGTAGCTTTAAAGAGGCCTACGATGCAGTAAATGGCCCACGTAAACGCCCGTAATCGAGCTGAGCCTGGACCTATCGCTGATTGCAACTGGAAGCGGCAATTTGCATCAGTTGAACTGAAATCTACAATGGAATGCCGAAGAATGAGCGAAAAGAATGACTTCGTTTCAGTCCCTGGTTGAAGTCGTTCTAAATCTGGATTCCGACCGTGTTCCATTTTAAAAGCTAATCAGACTACTCTGCAGAGTCAACGTCATGCCAGCTATCATCTCATCAGCTATTTGTTGATGGTATGGATGGCTATGTGCTGATTTGAGTATGTGGTGTTCCATTGTACGAACGAGTGGGGAGACAAAAAGCACGACATTAGTGATACCCCGCGAGAAACAAGCCTCTGCCCTTTAGTACGACCGCAAATTCTCGCTCATGGACATTCAAGCCTTCTCTCGTTCAAGATCCAGATCTGCATTACACAGGAAACCCTTGTGGCCTTGCAGAAACAATTCGGATGTTCTCAGCCATGTCTTGCACTGAAGCGACGGCGACGGAGTTGGTGAATGCGCTTTTGGACTACAAGCGGACTTTTCGCAGGCGATAACATCCACGTCGTGGACTACCAAACAGCAATTAGTGCATTGACACAAGGAGAAGAAGACCGAGAGACCCCGTACGCTATTGTGCTTGGCAATCACGATGTCGAAAATAGCTTTCCACAAGAATGAAATGGTGATGCACAACGATTATTCGTGTGCCCGAAGTGAGGCCAACGGCGTTGGCAACTCCAAGATCCAATTGAAGGCTCCTGTGGTGGCATGTTTCTCCATATCCCGCTGACTATTGCCACCAACATCACGTGCAGCGAAGAAGAGAACAAAAAGGTCAGCTCCAACCGTCACTTCTTGACGCTAGTGGAGCTGGACGAAGTCAAGGCGGTCTTTGGCGGCCACGGTCACGATTTGGAGAGGTCTACGGGGAAGTCCATGTATTCTGAAACCCCGACTCCAGCAAGCGGAGCTGCTGGGCGATACGGAGGGAGTGCTTCGGCTTGCTATCAGATGAGACCCTAAATCACTTTCCTGAGACGTACTACTATAGTGTTACCTGTCATCCACTAAACCCAATAATATTGGGTTTAGTGAATGGATGACAGGTAACAATAAAAAGCTGCTCATAATATGAGCGACGCTAGTGGAGCAGTAGCGAATTTAACCCGTAGTCGTCGGATCAACAATTCACTGGTTCATCATGCGGTCAAGCCCTTTCTTCCTGCTCTGGCTGAGTCTGACGATGGTCGCTGCAAATCGCCTCTTAAAGCAGCCCGAAGATGTGTCCAGCTTCCGTAGCGACAGATCCAGCGCCGTGCCGACGCGAGAGCGACTTCTTAGCGCCGATAACTCGTCCACACGACCCCAGCTTTACGCTCAGGGGGATTCAAGCCTTCTCTCGTTCAAGATCCTGCAGCTGGCCGATCTGCATTACACGGGAAACGCCTCGTGGCCGTGTACTACCGATTCGGATATCCTCATCAAGAGAAACAAGCCATGCACGGAAACGACGACAACGGAGTTTGTGAATGCACTTTTAGATACGGAGCAGCCCGACTTTGTGGTATTTACAGGCGACAATGTCCAGACGTTCGACGTCTCGAATCGCCAGGCAGCAGTTGACGCGTTCACGCAGGGCGTTGAAGCCCGGAAGATCCCGTACGCAGTGATATTTGGTAACCACGATGACGAAAATGGCTTTCCTCGCGAGGAGATACTCGAAATGGTCAGGCAAAAGGATTATTCGTACGCTCAACGCGGACCAGCGGATATTGACGGCGTTGGCAACTACGAATTGACTGTTCAAGCTCCAACGCAAGGCGCTTGGGGAATTGCTGGAACGGACGTCTTCCGCATGTATTTCCTGGACTCGGGCGCGTATCCGAACGCGACGCTATACCCAAATACGACGTCGGTCTACGACTGGATCAAGCTATCCCAGATAGACTATTATCGGAACCTGTCGCTGTCGCACAGCAATGACACGAATACGCCACTGCCAGCGATCATGTTTTTCCACATCCCTCTGCCTGAATACGCAGATGCCAACATCAGCAACGGCAACGGAGAGGAGAACGAGAAGGTCAGCTCGCCAACCGTCAACACGAACCTCTTCTCCACGCTAGTGGAGCTAAATGAAGTCAAGGCGGTATTTGTCGGCCATGATCATGTGAACGAATTCTGCTACTCTCAGCAGGGCGTGCAGCTATGCTATGGCGGCGGAACGGGGTTTGGCGAAGCCTATGGCGCCGCGAATTTCACACGTCGAGCGAGAGTTATCGAGTGGAGCTTGGATGACCAAGGTCAGCGATCCATTCGAAGTTGGAAGCGGCACTTTGGAGCTCTCGAGTCGAAGTTCTCACAGGAACTCTTATACTCTGGAAACCCAACTCAAATGAACCAGCAGCTGAGCGGTGGTCCAGCGACAAGCAGAGTCGGTGTGCTGAGTCAATTAGTGCTGCTGTGCTTGCTGTTTTTTGCCTCATGAAGTCAATTTGCTCTTCATTCAGCATTGAAAAAAGTGAGCTACATAAATCAAGCGTTTACTTGCCTTTATTTGTGTCTGAACACCACTAACATTTTGCATAACATTTCAACTTCGACATTATCAGAGTTGTGTCACTGCCCGCTTGCATCGAGAGGGAGTGGAGCGACTTTTTCTTCCTGGTCCTAGATATCTAAACGTGAATTGCGGGGAGTTGTCCATTTTTGCAGTTGGTTTTATTGCAGAATCCGATTCTAGCGATCATGCTAATGCCATTGAAGACTCGCCCTACAGTTTCAACGTTCTTTGTACCTGGAATCCTCTAGAGTGATGACCAGTTTATTGCGCAAACAACGTCCCCGTAACGATTGAATCAAGCAATTTCAGATCGACTACTACCGGGACCTTTCGCTTTCTCATCGCAAGATCCGATTCCAGCGTCATGTTTTTCCATATCCCACTGCCGGAATACGCAAATACTACCAACATCACTCGCAACGGAGAAGATAATTGCGGACCGATCGTCAATTCGAACCTTGTTTCCACTCTGGCAGAGCTAAATGAATTTAATGCGGTCTTTGACGGCCACGACCACGAGAACGAGTTCTGCTACAAGCGGCAGGGCATTCAGCTCTGCTATGGCGGCGGCACGGGCTTTGGGCAAGCCTACGGTGCAGAGAACTTCCCACGACGAGCTCGCGTGATTGAGTGGAGCCTGGACAAGCAGGGCCAGCGCACGATCCGCAGTTGGAAGCGCCACTTTGGAGATCTGGAGACGAAGTTCACAGAGAAGACGCTGTATCCGAGAAAAACATTGACTGGGGTCGTGTTCACAGTCGTTACGAGCCTCGAATTCATGTTTGTGACAACAGGAAGACATTGACTTGGTCTGTGGCCTGCTCTTATTGAAGCTAAGCTAGCTCTGTGCGTAGCTTTCAAGAAAGCGGACAGCTTCAACTTGGCCATGCGCTGCCGCCGTCATGGCAGCAGTGCGGCCATTCACATTCTCAGCGTCAATCCTCGCGCCATGCTCAAGCAGCATGCGCATGGCGCCCTCGAAGCCATTGCAAGCCGCATACATGAGCGGTGTCTTGCCGTTCTTGTCTGCAATGCGAGGCATTACGCCAAGCTCAAGCAGAAGGAAGATGCTGGCCTCTTGGCCGCATTCGGCGGCATGGATCATTACATTGCGACCGAGCTTGTCTCTCGTGTCCAGTTCAGTGAAGTCACAGTCCATGAATATGAGCATCGACTCCAGATCTCCCCCTCGAGCAGCCTTCATCAGCAGCGTCGCGCCTTCGTCATTCACAACGTTCTTCTTGCTCACATCGATGTCAAGCTCCAGCAGGAGCTGGACCACTGCGGGCTGCTTGGCCTCGGCCGCATGCATCAGCAGCGTGTCGCCATGGCGCGTCTTCTCGTTCAAGTCGAAGTCTAGGTCCAGCAAGAGGAGGATGGTCTCAGTGAGGCCGCCTCGTACTGCGCACGTAAGCAGTGAGTACTGGAGCTTGTCCACGTCGTCTGTAGCCGCGTCGAGGTCGAGCAGGAAGCGCACGAGGCTCTCGTGTCCATGCATGGCCGCGAGCATGATGGTCGTTCGGCCCAATGCGTCCTTCTCTTCGATGGACGCGCCGAGATCAAGGAACAGACGCACGATCTCCACATTGCCGCCGACTGCCGCGCTGGTCAGCGGCTGGCGCGCAGCACTGACCAACGCGCCGTGCTCGAGCAGTAGACGCACACTCGCTTCGCTTCCTTTGCACGCTGCGTCTTCGATCATGAGCAAGGAAGGGCCATCCCCCTGGTACGTGTTCAGGTCCAGAGCAGTCGCGCTCTCGAGAACGCGGCGGACTTGCTCGCAGCAACACCCATTTGATATGAGTTGCATGTAATATAAGAAGAACGCGGTCTATTCTCAGAACATTCATATCGAGAGCTGTCGCATCTTGGCTGCAAATGCTTTCGTCCTGTTGCGCTCGCTCTTCACTTTGCATTCGACCCTCAATCCATGCGATCCGGTCTCCTTCTTCTTCTGCTTGGGCAGGCTTTGGGCTTGGATGCTGCATCGCCAGTCAGCTCCGATCCTGTTAGGCCCCTCGTGAAGCAGCTGGCCATGAACGCCTCTCTGGGCACGCAAGAGCGAGATCTCAAGGCCGAGTACTCCGTCTCACGCCCACGGCTCTACGCGCGAGGAGACGCGAGCCTTCTCTCGTTCAAGATCTTGCAACTGGCAGACCTGCACTTCACTGGAGACCCGAGGTGGAAATGCCGCGCCAGTTCGTACATCCTGATTCAAAGCGAGGTGTCGTGTACCGAGGCCACGACGACCGAGTTCGTGAACGCGTTGCTGGACAGGGAGAAGCCCGACTTCATGGTCTTCTCAGGCGACCAGATCGAGACCTTCCACGCCAGCAAGCGCCAGGCGGCAGTCGACGCGTTCACGAAGGGCGTCGAGGACCGGAAGAACCGTACGCTGTCGTGCTCGGTAACCACGACGACGAGCACGGCATCTCGCGGAAGCAGATCTTTCAAATGGTCTCGAAGAAGCAGTATTCTACATCCGCCAAGGCCCAGGCTCGGTCGATGGCGTTGGTAACTACGAGTACGCTGTGCGGGCTCCAACGAGAGGCGTCTGGGGCAAGTGCAACTCCAAAGTCTTCCGCCTGGACTCTGGCGCGTATCCGGACAAGCAGAAGTACCCGAATACGACGTCCACGTACGACTGGATCAAGCAATCGCAGATCGACTACTATCGGCAGCTTTCGGATTCCCACAAGAACGGAACCCACGATCGGATCCCAGCGGTCATGTTCTTCCACATCCCGTTGCCGGAATACGGCGACAGCTACCAGCAGCAACCGCAACGGAGCCGAGAACGAGAGCCCCAGTGCTCCAACTGTCAACTCAGGTTTGTTTTCCACACTCGTGAAGCTGAATGAAGTCAAGGCGGTCTTTGTCGGCCACGACCACAAGAACGACTTCTGCTACAAGCGGGAGAGCATTCAGCTCTGCTATGGCGGCGGCACGGGCTTTGGACAAGCCTACGGTGCTCCGAAGTTCGCACGCAGAGCGCGGGTGATTGAGTGGACTCTGGACCAGAACGGCCACCGAACGATTCGCAGTTGGAGCTGGGAGCTGGACAAAAAGTTCACAGAGGAGACGCTGTATCAGGATGCTGGACTCAAGTGAGTCGCCTGAGTCCTTGAGTGGGCGGCTGCTTGTTGATTTCGAGTAGATCGAGCCAAGTTTGGTGCGTTTTGAGCTTCGCTCGGTACTGGCTTGAGAAGAGATGGATTTAAGCAAATATCGACTCGAAAGGAAATGGATGCAGTATTCTGCTGTTGCTTTCAGTGGATTTGTTGGTTTATGACTGTCAAGGACTGCCTGGTTTCACAATTGGAACTGATGCAGGACTCAGTCGTGTCGTAGTCACGGTCGCTGCCAAATCTTCCAGTCTATCCAGTCGAAGGAATTCACACAGAGCAATCGCGAGCATTTCATGCACCCGACAGTCTGGATCCATCTGAATTCGAGCAAAGCCGACGAAGCGCAGCATACTAGCCGCAAGAACGCGGTCGTTGAACACCGTGCCTCCCGTTCTTTGCTGAAAAGCCACAAGAGGCGTTTGTTCCCAACACGCGACGACATATGCGGACAGGCTGCCACAGAATGAGCAGGCTTCCTGTTGGCACGTGGTCTGCTTCAGCCAGATCTTGAGAGCCTTGCGGAGTGTCCGGAACTCTGCAAATGATCGCGTGAGCTGGTGGCATGACAGAGATCGGTCTGGTCGATACAGTCCAGTCGAGAGAGGCTTCTCTGGTTGCTGGAACTGGATTGCCAGAGCCACTTGGACTGCGCCATGGATCCGTTGAGACTTGATCGAGATGCCAGCGATTCGCTTCAGCTGACTCAGACAAGAACCAACTGAGCTCTTGGATAGAGTGGCTGCATTCGCACTCGTTGCGACGTCTTTCGCACTCAAGCGCCACCGCACAAGTCCATCTTCCATGGGCTGGTATGGTTGGTCCATTGAAGCACTTGGCTTGCGCTTCCACAGCTTGGAGAGCAGACTGGATGACGTTTGCAGGTCTTGGGGTAGTGCTTCTTTCTCTGCGTCAGAGTCATTTGCTTGGTCATAATGGCAAAGAGCGCGGTTTGAAACACAAGGCGAAATTATTTAATGGTTGTGAGCTGCATGGGGTAAAATCAACGTCAAGTGAGAGACCTGCACTCCTGAGTTCCGTATCAATCATATTTACGAGGAATCATTCTCCATACAAAATCCAATATGTTTAAACTGGCGAGGCGGATAAAATTAGCGAGAGAGCGGTGGCATCAACGTGAGTGCCTGGATGCCATCTGCCAACAATTGATCTGAAGTTCAGATGGCATACATCCACACAAACTCTCATATCCTTTGATTGGTGGCGATTGCGAATCTGAGGCAGATGGCTCAGGTGGCACGGTGGCATCCATGGCGAAGGCTTGATGACGAGTTAGAAGACGCTACGCTATCATTGGCACTGGCAGCAATTTATTGACATATCTGATGGACTGGAGCGGACTATTGCACAGTTCAATGCATCCTTGGGCTTGGCGGATAGGAGTTGGAAGCAGCAAAGACTCATGCAGGCTTCACGTTGGCTCCGTTTCGTCCGTGGAAACCGCCGCTTCCAACCAAATGCATCCAGCCGGGCAAACATTTGCTAAGCCGCCGACTGTCTTTGGATCTTACTCCTGTAAGAAGCACCGGGATACTGCGATCACGCAGCCCGAAGACCAGGTTTCAAGATGAAGCAGAAGAGTAAGCATTCGTTTAAATGAGTTAGATTCTTCCTTTGGCAATTCAAAGGCTCGTTTGTATCATAGCTTCACTACCGCGATCGATGGAGGGCTCAATTGGGCCCTTCCAGACGAAGGCGCACGTGTCCGCTGGTCAAGCTCGTCGATCCGCAGGAAATCACACAGCGCCAGCACGAAGCTTAGGTAAGCATGACAATCAGGATCCTGAGATCCAGATCGAGCGAAATCGACGAAACTCAGCATGCTCTTCGCAAGAACATCACCCTGGAACACTGTGCCGCCCGTGCTTCGTTGCATCACCACGAGTGCCGGCTGCTCCCAGCAGGCCTTGACATAAGCCGACAGATCGCTGCAGAAAGCACACTGGCACTTGGTCTGCTTCAGCCAGAGCTTGAGCGCCTTGCGGAGTGTGCGGAACTGTGCGAAAGGTCGCGTGACTTGGTGGCACAGCTGATTCTTGCCTGGCTGATACAGACCGGCCGAAAGCGGTTGTTCCGGTCGCTTGAGCTGGACTTCCAAGGCCACTTGGAGGTCCCCACGGCTGTGCTGTGTAGTGACGGAGACGCCAGCGATTCGCTTGAGCTGGTTCATGCAGGAGTCACTAGACTTTGTAGACAGGGAAGCCAAGCTCTTGGCAACGTCATGGGCAGAGAGATGCCACTGCACCAGTCCGTCTTCAAGGTGCTGATAGCTTTGGCATTCGTCACTCGATGAGGAGCTGGACTTGCGCTTCCACAGCTTGGAGAGCAGACTGGACCGTGGCTCTTGGCTGGGGCTCTTGATCTGCGTCTGAGTCATTTGCTTGTTCATATTGGCTTAAAGGTGGGGCTTTGGACTCTAAGCAAATGCAATTGTGAGCTGAGCTGCATGGAGTCACCAGACGACCTTCACTCCTGAGATGCCAATCAAAAACAGGTTTGCAAGGAGCCACTGAGCTCGTGTACCATACAAAAACCTATATGTTTGAGTTGATAAAATTGGCGAGAGAGGCCTGGCATCAACTTGAGCCCCTGGATGCCACAGGTGGACGACAAACCCAATCCACTCATTCAACCTGGGCCCATACAAACTCCTATATAGTTGGACAGAGTCTTTGGGGTGATGAGCCAGAACGGCATCAGTGAGAACGCCTGGATGCCGCTGAGTCTGCGACAGATGAGTCTACTGGTCACGGTGGCATCCACGAGGAAGGCGTGATGCCAGCGGTGGACGACGGTCTGGGGGCAGACGCCAGAAGCTGACGACGGATGCTCCGGACTGTACAAGGACTGGCCACGCGGCATCCACGGCAAAGTCATGATGCCACCAGTGGACTGACCGTAATATTACCAGAAAGAAAAGAAGGACAAGAGGATCTCTATAAGCATATTTCTCTAGAAGCATGAGATTGGTATTAACTCCAGGCATAACGGAGTTAGTTATAACGGACTGTCAAGTATCAAAAGCCTTCAAAAGAATGAAGAGACACGTATACTGATACTGATATGTAGTTGGCAATTCAAAGGCCAAGCGCTAGTAAGGACTGAAGTAGCACAAGACTCAAAGCTCCAAGCCCGAATGACCCAGCAGCTCTGCTCGACATGAGACTCAGCAGAGGGTTCTCAGAGAACAGTGTTTCCTCTCTGAACTTGGACTCAAGAGCTCCAAAGTGCCGCTTCCAACTGCGGATTACTCGCTGGCCTTGTGTGTCCATACTCCACTCGATCACGCGCGCTCTTCGTGCGAAATCCTCTTCTCCATACGCTTCGCCGAAGCCCGCGCCACCGCCGTAGCAGAGCTGCACACCGCACCGTCTATAGCAGTACTCGTTCACGTGATCGTGGCCTACGAACACGGCCTTGACCTCGTTCAACCCCACCAGGTTGTCAAAGAGGTTCGAGTGGGCCGTCGGAGCGCTGACCCTCTCGTTCTTCTCCCCATGACGCGTGCTTCTGGAGGCGTCGTCGTATTCCGGGATCGGAATGTGGAAGAACATGACCGCTGGGAGTGGCGTCTGCGTCCCATTGCTGCTGTGAGCCAGCGACATGTTCCGGTAGTATTGGATCTGCGTTGGCTTGATCCAGTCGTACGTGGACGTCGCTCGTGGGTATCGCGTCCGGTTCGGATACCCGCCAGAGTCCAGGAAGTACATGCGGAAGACGTCAGCGCCAGCACTGCCCCAGACTCCATCGATTGGGGCCTGGACAGCCAATTCGTAATTGCCCACGCCATCAATGGACATTGGTCCACGCTGAGCGTACGAGTTGTTCTTCTCCATGACCATTTCGAGGACCTTCTCACGCGGGAAACCATTCTCGTCGTCGTGATTGCCGAACACGACGGCGTATGGGATATTTCGCTCTTCGACGCCCTGCGTGAACGCATCGACGGCCCGCTGGTGGTTTGAGGCGGAGAACGTCTGGACGTTGTCGCCTGTGAACACCACAAAGTCGGGCAGTTCGGCATCCAAGAGCTCGTTCACGAACTCAGTCGTCGTGGCTTCAGAGCATGGCCTTTGGCTCTCAATGAGAACGTCGGAATTCGTTGTGCAAGACCACGAAGGGTTTCCAGTATAATGCAGATCGGCGAGCTGGAGGATCTTGAACGAGAGACGGCTCGAGTTCACTTGAGCAAGCAGTTGAGGTCGTTCGGATCCGGATTCCGAAGTCTGGGTGCTGAGAGCTCGCTCTTGTGTGTTTTGGCCACGCAAACTGGAGTGTGCAACAGTTCCTTCTGGCTCCTTCAGGAGCTGGCTGACTGGACTGGACGCAAGCACTGAAGCTCCAGAGGAGAACAGCGCGAGTCCAAAGAGAAGTACATGGTGTGGTCGCATGAATTATTAAAGTGGAGTCGAACTGGCCAGTTTGGAACTGCGTCGAGAACACGCTTCTCATCGAGTTGCCATGAAGATCGGCAGCTGATTGCGGGCGCATCCGATTTAGTAATCGTAGGTATAGGTTTCGATTAATGGACCTGCAGTTCAAATGGAAGCTGAAGAACAACACAAAATCCACTTGCGTGGCCCCTTCTGACCTGTTTTTGCATACATCGAGGCTTTCTTGCCAAGCCCGGGCATTCAACTACATAGGCCTCCATCGGCTCCAATAGCGGGACCATGAAGTCTACGAGGCCAAAAGTTCACGAAATTATCCATTAAAATTCTACAGTAATAGTCGATTGTTCATTTCTTTCAAAAAAATTAAGTCAACACCAAGCAGTTCGCAACATTAGGCTCAGCTCATTATACACAGCAAGCACTGAAGCACCACAAGAGACAGAATTCCGGCTCCGAAGGACCCTGCGGCTGTGCTCGACTGCTGATTTAATCGAATCGGACTCCCAGAGTATAAGGATTCCTCTGTGAATTTCGACTCAAGCGCTCCAAAGTGGCGCTTCCAACTGTGGATTGATCGCTGGCCTTGCTCGTTAATGCTCCACTCAATCACGCGAGCTCTTCGTGCAAAGTCCTCCGCACCGTAGGCTTCGCCAAAGCCCGTTCCGCCGCCATAGCAGAGCTGCACGCCCTGCCGCTTGTAGCAGAACTCGTTCACGTGGTCGTGGCCGCAGAACACCGCCTTGACTTCGTCCCGCTCCACCAGCGTGGAAAAGAGGTTCGTGTTGACGGTCGGTGAGCTTACGTTCTCATTCTCTTCGCCATTGCGGTTGCTGCTGTTGGCATCGCCATATTCCGGCAGAGGGATGTGGAAAAACATGACGGCTGGCAGTGGAGTATCCGTGCCATTGCTGTGCGACAGCGACAGGTTCCGGTAGTAGTCGATCTGGGATTGCTTGATCCAGTCGTAGACGGACGTTGTGTCTGGGTATAGCGTCGCGTTCGGATACGCGCCAGAGTCCAGGAAGTACATGCGGAAGACGTCACTGCCAACAGATCCCCAAGGGCCCTGAATGGGAGCTTGGACGGTCAATTCGTAGTTTCCAACGCCATCAATGGACGTCGGTCCACGTTTAGCGTACGAATACTCTTTTTCCATCACCATTTGAAGGATCTGCTCGCGCGAGAAGTCATTTTCGTCGTCGTGATTGCCAAACACAAGCGCGTACGGGATCTCCCGCGCTTCGACGCCCTGCGTGAAGGCGTCCACAGCCGCCTGGCGGTCCGAGACGTTGAGCGTCTGGACGTTATCCCCACTGAACACCACGAAGTCTGGCTGCTCCGCGTCCAAAAGCGCGTTCACGAACGCCGTCGTCGTGGCCTCCGTACACGAAGTGTTGCTCTGGATGGGGCTGGTTCGACATGGCCACGAGGCGTTTCCGGTGTAGTGTAGATCTGCGAGCTGCAGGATCTTGAACGAGAGCTGACTGGAATTCCCTCGCGCAAGAAGCTGCGGCCTCGTCGAGAGCCTTCGCGGTGTCTCCTCGCTGGTTTGCTGGCTGCGGAAGCTGGAGCGTAGGCCCATGGCGTCTGGACCAGAGGCGAAGGCACTGGAGCCCAGCGCCATCCCGAGAAGCAGAAGCAGAAACCGAGGCAGCATGAGCAGCCTATTAATAACTGACGTGACTCGTTTCAAATCGCTTCAAATCGGCTCTGAGAAACTCCGCTGCCACGAAGATTGGCAAGGATGATTACGGCCACGCGCTTCCCTCTCCGAACCGGTAATCACTGGGGTAGGGTTTATTAATCAAGGCATTAACCGTAACCGTAACCGTGGGGTCCGTGCTTCAGTGAGTCAGCACTTATCAAACCGTTCTATCGGTTATGTGATATACTGGAAGGACCTCTGCACATGCATTTCGCTAGTGTGGAATAACTTAGTCACATTCCTGCAACACGCACGGCCGGTGTCAGTCCAGCAGATATCCTTTCGCATGTGTACAGTACTGTACTCCTAGATGTGACCAGAGAGGGATGATCAAGACGTCGTTTGCCTCCTGCTTGTTAAAGAAGGTCGCCTCTCACCCGATCGCTCTCAACTGTTGCTTCGTGGTAACGAAATGCGCCTCCACTGAAACAAAGGCAACTTCAACAAACGAACACCAGCGAAGTCCATGCCGCTTCTCATCCGTGGTGACGAATAGTAATATGGGCTCAACGATCCATGTATGGAAGCAGCACTGGGTGGAAGTGCCAGGCATGTGCACGTGAAAGCTGTGTAAATTACAACCGCGACTCATAAATTTCCAATAATGCATCTGTTCCCACGTAAAGTACTGTCGTCATGCCATGCTGACGCAACCAGCCAGGTCTGCGACACTGCGTGTTGACTGTGGCGGTCAGCCGCAGGCCCACAACCCAACGGCTCCCACCAAGCTCTATGGTTGGCAAAGCGTTGTAGACGACGCCTCGGGCAGTTCATGTGCACTGGAACGTTCCTGCGTCGCGCTGCTCTCCATGGGATTTTGATCCTGGCGGCAAGTTCTGCGCTATAGATTGGGCGTAATTTTCTTGAGCGGATTAATTTAAATTACGACAGGCCGATGAAGAGAAAGCCATGAATGGACAGGAGGATGGCCAAGTGCACATGCGCCTTCTAACAAGTCGCTGACTTGCACCAAGCAGCTGTCGAAGTTCCCTGCCACCCATGCATGCGTTGGCTGCTGCTGAGTTTCAATTACTTACCGCAGGGGCATCACCATGAGCAGACGCGTCGTTATATTACGCTTCGCATCCTTAGCTATCACAGAGAAAAATCTCGTGGCTGGCACGATGGGTTCAAATCGTGCCTATTTGGAGCCCGAGCCTATCGGATGGCGCCACCGCAGAGCTCGAGTGGGTCTCTTGGCGCGCAAAGCGCATGACCCTTCAAATTCCCCCCTCTCTCTTCCCTCCTCCAAACAGAGCACTCATCTAAACATCTTGATTGCTCTATACAGCCGCGACTTCTAGAACTTTCGCGCTCGTGATTACTCCAAGCACACAATTTCCGCGGGACAGACTGTCTGGCCTTTTTACGCGCGCCCATTTTGACAACCATTCGGCAGGTCTCAGTCGCGAATCTTCCTTCAAGCCAGCAGATCACCTGGTATCCAGTATGACTCCTCTCACGCCGCCGGCCATCGCCTCGGGCTTTGTGCGCAAGCTCTACCGCATCCTGGACCAGGAGAGCGCCGCCATCATCGCCTGGGACGCCTCGGGCACCTTCTTCTCCATCTATGACCATGCCCGGCTCAACGACGTGGTGCTGCCGCGGTACTTCCGAGGCCGCCTGTGCGCCTTCCACCAGCAGCTGCTGGACCACGGCTTTGAGCAGATCAGCGACCAGGCCGGCGTGCCCAGCTACCGCCACGCTTGCTTCCTGCGCGGCGATCCGGCCAAGCTCAGCTGCATCACGCGCATCCCGCAGCCGCGACGTCGCCGCCGAAGCACGGGGCTCTTGCTGCAAAGGCGAAAAGAAAACGACGCGGCGCGCAATCTCCAGGCAGCCATCAAGGCGGAAGTCGTCTCTACGGAATTTCCCTCGCTCAAGCGCTCGGCTGTCAAGGCTGGGATCTTGGATACGCACATCGACTCCAAGCGATCCGAGCCACATACTCAGAAGCCGCTGAATCCGCTGTTCATGGATGAAGCTGAAGGCTGGGATCTCTCCTGGATGCATGAACAAGGCACGGTCTCTGCATCCAAAGCCTTCGACCACGATTCGCCACGCAGTCCGGGCGAGATCCTCATGTCTGCTGAGCCAGTGAGCTGCAACGCGCCCAGCGAGATCTCGTTCTCTGAAGATATGCTCGCGGAGCTGCTCAATCTCTCCAACGAGCCAAAGACGACGCCTGTCATGGCGGGCCACTTCACCAAGCTGTGCACTATTTACAACGCGCAGGCCTCGCCTGTGCTTGAAGCAGCAAAATCCCGCGAGCAGGGACTCGTAGAGTCGCATCAGTTCTCAGATGAGACCATCGACCTACTGCTACGCTGGGTCGACACCAAGTAAACCTTCCTTCTCGCAGACCAAGCGTCAAACCCAACAACAGACTCTCTCTCCCGACTCAACTGGCTTGGATCTCCAAGCCCACTGTCCCAGTCGAGCGCAACGCAAGCGCTCATGGTCTCGACCTTGAGAAACTCTTCTTTCTCTCTCACTCTCGCTGCCTCTCCTCCTTCCATAGCGAGAAGTCCCACTTTCAGACTCTCCATCCAGATCCACATCCTTGACATTTTCATATCGCAAGCGATGGAGAAGAATCGAAACCCCACGAGAAAAAAACTGAAACATCATTCATCACAAAGCCAAACAAGCGCTCGCATCGCCAGCCGTCGACTTCCAAGCAGTGTCGAGATCCAATTTCTATCCAAAACAGCCACGATCCTGTAGCGGCAGCGTAGGATCTTCCCCTCAATGATACCTCATTCTGTCTGACTTTCTCCTTCTCTGACGACAAACAGCTCATCGTTTGTCCCCAGCAGATACAGTCCACAGAAACCTCTTTCGAAAGCGACTGGGAGTTAGAAGCAAGGCGAGCGACAAACAATTTCATCATTTCATTTTGTATTCGTTGCCATTCGCACCGCGGGTGAAGTGAGGAGCCCAAGACTTCATCGCACAAATGGAAGGGATAAATGTTGTCTTGCGTTGCTGTAGGTGTGTGATGAGTTGGCTTACGTAGTTTCTGGAAGTGGCTACTGAATGAAATAATTAAACAAATCACTAAGGGATACGATCCCTGCGCAGCGCGAGTACTCGTCCACACAAACGAGGCGATGAGCCTTCACTGCGGCGAAGCGTTCAAAGATCATGTGAAGCGTATCTGTCTTGTAGCACAGGTGGAGTCCTTCGCCCACATTGCCCTAAATTAATTTGAAGTCGTCAGTGGGGCGACCAAAGGGGGATTCTCGCGAGTTCTTCCGTACCTCGGCGGCTTGAATTCTAAGAATATTGCCCACAGACATATCTAACTGCGTCAATGACCGGTCCTTGACCAATTCCTGTAGAGCAGAGCAACAACCATCAGCAAACAGAAAACCACCGTCGTGGTTCATCGTTTCAAAGCACGTACAGTGACGTTCGAAACACAATAAATATTCACAACAACGCCTACAAACACACAAAAAGCGTGAGATCAACCGCCACAAGCCAGATACATAGCAAACGCTACAAATCAGGGGCATGATTTACCATTGGAGTCGGTGATGGGCACCGCCGAGACCCGTCGTTCGATGAGAGTGTGAAGAACGCGAATCAATGGCATATCCTCGGGAACAGTGATGACCCTTCCGGTATCATCTCTGTCATTGAAGACACCGATCCCGAGATCAAAGATCGGCTGGTCAAACAGCCGTCGCTGCTCTCGAAAGGACGAGACGAGGAATTCTAAGATGCCGCTGTGCGTGACGACAGAGAGCACCGAGTTCTGTAGGGGGTCTAGCACAGGGAGACGATGGAGTCTGTGGTCGCGGAGCATCTTGCACACGTCGTAGAGCGATTCCTCCGGCGTAATGGACACCATGCCATCCAGCTCAGGCGACATAGACAGCGAACGCGGGATCGCTGTATAATCCCAAGAGATCACATCAGTGAGATTGAACAAAAGAAACAGTGGCAATGCACAAGCTTACCACGCCAGGACTCGATACTATGTTCTGCTAATTCGTGCATGGGCGATCCTCGCAGGTAAAAGTGACGCAGGATGTTGACAAAGTCTGTGGCAGTGAACATGCCGACGAATTTTCCCTGGTTGGCATCCCAAATAGGCACCGATTTGATATCTGCAGCAGCATACAAGGTCAGCGCGACCATAGACTCAGCTAGCAAGCGCAATTAGGCCGCACCATGCTCCACGAGCGCGAAGAAGGCCAGGTTGATGGGGATCTTGACATCAAACACAACGACCTAAAAGACCAATCAACAGCATTTGTCAGAGTCACAGCAAGCGACACAGACATGCAGACGCTGGGGCGTTCTACCTTGCCACTGTTCTTGATCAGCTCGTAGCACTGATGCTCCTGCAGGAACGTTCGGATCACGGCTTTGGCTTCTGCCACAATGTCAAACTTGGAGGCCTGCGACAGATCAGCCCCTCGCAGGCCGTCGCCATTGAGCTGGAACGCCACGTCTGGGTCGGTCATGAACGCGTCCTGCACGTTCACCGCAATGCGCGGGAACTGCTGCGCGCCCCCGTCGCTGCTGCCGTCGCCGCCGCCATTGGGAAAGCTGCCGCCGATCGTGCTTCGTCGCGGCTGTGAGATTCCGGAGCCGTTGCCGAACTCGGGCGAGGTGCCAAAGGAGCCGCTGCTGCTGCTTCTGGGCGCGTTGTTGCTGCGGTCCGCGTAGAACCCGGGTCCGTCGTTCGACATGCTGTTGCTGCTGCCTGCTGCTTCTCGCTTGCGCTTGCGTTCCGTGCTGCTGCCCTGGTGGTCGCGGCTGTCCGTCGTCGTTGCGGTCGTGGTAGTCCGTCAATGGGCTCCAGAGAGGGACGAACGGAGAGCGGAAGGAAAGCTGAATGCGGTCGTCACGGTCGCGAGGCAGGAGAGCTCCGATCCGGCCGGAGATGGCGCTGGGAAGATCGCGCTCGGTCGGGCGCTGGGCGGGACGTCTTTCGCCCTCTCGTTGCGGAAATGGATGTGTTCTCCCCTTCTCGCGCCGTAGCGTAGCCAACTGCAATAGTGGGCCTTGCCTTCCGATTGGACGGCTGCTTATAGCCAATCGGAGTCGTTGGGATACGTTTACTGCAACTTGAAGAATAATGACCCCTCTTTTTCTTCTGGTGCTGTGACGACCATGGGAACTAGCTCTTGGTGCAGCAAGAAGTAGTGGATAGGAAGCGACCGAGACGCAACAAGGGACCGCATTAACGTCTGTAGAGTACTAAATGAGCTATTGATTATGTAGACATGGCGTTGGCATTCCGCTGTTTGCACTCATTCAGTGCATCCAAGTAGAACCGGCACGAGGCGATGTCGCTCTGCTCGGGGGTAATGCACTCTAAGTAGGCCTGGTGGTCCTGGTGGAGCTTCAGTTGCGGGTAGGTTCTTGGATTTGTATTGGCCGATGTATTCGATTATGGAGTGGGATACCTCTTAAATAACTGAGCCCCTGAGTGTTAACGACAGCGCTGGCTTCTCGGTGGAGGCAGCCGTATTTGGTGGTGCATCCATGATGTGGTGTTCTCTTGATGCTGTTGGCGCTTGGTGTACTGTATCGCCTTATGAGGCGCCCAATCTCCGTTATCTAATTGTGGATGCGACTGACCATCATTCTAATGTGTATCCACAAGGTGTGGGTTCATGTGGATTTCCACCAAGATTCAGTCTTGCAACGCTGACGGTCTTCATGTGTAGACTCGCTCCGTCATGCAGACTCAATGGGTGACAAAGTGGCACAGTGTATTACATAACTTTAAGGATTAGCGCTCTGCTGTTTGCAGTGACTAAGCGCATCAAAGTAGAACTGACACGACGCAACGTTGTCCTTGCTGGTGCTAATGCAATCCGTAAACGCCTCGTTTTGCTGAGCGCAAGGGGTTGCGCGTTGCTGCTTGCACTGGACGAGATTGTCGTAGTAATACTGGCAAGACGCAACGTCGCTCGGTTGGGCAGAAATGCACTCCACGAAGATCTTGTTCTCGTGAGCACAGGGGATCGTAGGCTGAGATTGCGGTGGCTTAGTCCTCGATCGTGACATCCGTTCATAGTAGCGAAAGTCGCCATAGCTCCAGCGGCCCATGCGAACGTATTGCTGATGCTGTTGAGGCATGGTGAATTGGCAAATGAACTGCTGCTTTGCTTGAACCGACGGATATGGATATGAACATCGTTCTTGCGCGTCTGTGGGTGCAAATCACCATCGAATAGAGTACTATACTGCTGCTTATCGGCGTTGTCATTGCCCCATCGCTGATAAACTAGCTCAGATGAATCGAAATCAACAGTCATGACAGTCAACAGAAACGCAATAGTTGCAATGGATAATGCATTGGTTGGGTTCTATCACGCTCTCTATGAGATATTGTCTACATCATCCGCCTTGACAGGCAGGATAATATTGGCTCGGTGGGTGGGATCTTACATGTAGGCGCTCTGCTGCTTGCACTGGTTCAGCGCGCCAGGGCGTTGTCGTTCTGCTTGGCTCCATGAAGGCCTTGTTGTCCTGCGCGCAGGCGGCGACGGCCGGGGCGGTAGGCGGAGACACTGGTGCAGCAGCCACGGCGGGCTGTTCCTTGTCGCTGCCGCTGAACGAGTCAATGGGGCGTTGACAGCGTGGCGGGCGATAGCGCGGCCCGCACGCTGAGCTTGCTCTCGTTCAGATGCCCTAGCATGGTGCCTGCCCAAGAGGGAGAAGTGTGCTTCGCTTGGTGTTACGCTACAAACGGCGGTGGCAACGCTTCATACATGACAGCAAAGAATAGCAATTGAAACTCGAAAGAGACACAACGTGGGGTTCAGTGAGTAGTAATTGGATGGATGGACAGCTATAACGATGCTCTGTTACTCAAGCGCATTATCCAAGCCGGTGCTTTGCTGTATGCACTGATTCAGGGTATATCAAAGTAAAACTTGCATAGTGTAATCGCTGTGATGGGCGGTGCAGTAATGCAGTTCATCAAGGGGTCTTGTGATCCTGAACTCAGTCTGGATTGTTTCTCGCGCTGAACCTGTGGACTATGGTGGCGGCTGCGTGGTAACCGACGCTGTATGGGTACAGATTCCAAGTTCAGGGGGAAATAGGTAGTATCACAAAGCGTCTACGCTAGAGGTCTGCTATTTGCACTTGTTCAGCGCATCAAAATGAGAATTGGTCCCTTCAGTTGTCTTGCAACTTGCTCAGGTTGGAGTCGGCAGTACGCACAGTTTTGAACTCGTCAGTGCATCAGAATAGAATCGACAACGCTTCAATGCTTTGATCGGTCGTAGTTGTCTTGTCTCGCGATCCGCGCGTGATGCATGTTTGGATTCGGTTCGTGGAAATGAGCTGCTGGGGAATGGATGCGAACTTCATACACCAATAATGGATGCTAAAATAGAGAGGGTTGAGTGTACAGCTGATGAAAATTCTAGAGTCCATTATTCGTCTTTTTATGTGCTCCAAAACAATCGAAGTCAATGGCTTTCGAAACATGGACACTAAAACCAAAATGAATTGATCCTCAAATTAAATTTTGAGTTGTGTTGAATTGGGGTGAAGGGGTGATAGAAATGGCCGAGATGGAGGTCGAGGTGGGGTGTATGGCCAAGGAATTGTGATTTCCGTGAAGATCGCACGCGATGCAAAAGTGGGCGCGCTGAAGAAAGACATTGTGGACTGAAGAAAGGTGTCAACAAGCACTTCGACGTTGACCCAGACAAATTGACGCTCTACTTGGCGCGAAAGGACAAAAAGTGGTTGAAGCACGATGGCAATGTGAAGACTCTCTTGAGCGGAGCAGTTGACACTGGATATCCAGAAATGTATTCTTCATATAGGCTGGCTGGTGCGAAGCTTCTTGGGGAGAACTTTGATCCTGAAGAAGGAGAAATTCACATCTTAGTGCAAATTCCACAACCTCACGCGCATGATTCACCAGATAATGCGAATGAATCACCACTCAAGAAATTCAGATCTACTTTTCAAGAAATTGCATACCAAGGACCAGTTCCTCGAGACTTCTACTGCGTTCCTATGGACACAATCGATGCATCGGAGAATTTTCAGCATTTTCACCAGCCCAAGTTCCTCTCAACCACTGTATCTACTTTACGGTCCTCGTCAGTTTGGGAAAACGACAATTGCATATCGCGTCCAGGATGCCGTTGAACGTGATTCATATGTTCAAGTGATCTTTTTTCGAGCGTCTCGGCTTGATAATGAAACAGAGGATTTATTTTGGAAGGCGCTTGGTCGACCCCTTGGTCTTGATATTGCGACGAGAGAGGAGATGATGGACGCGATTGTTCTCTCCAAGAAGCGCTTGTGTCTCTTTATCGACGAAATGGACATGATGTTTGAGAATAAAAGTCTGACCAGCAATTTTATTGACGCTCTTTGCAGTTGGCAAGCATCTCCCTATTTTTATGGCTTTCTTGGGATCGGAAGTTACGATTTAGTAACTCTTTTCAAGCTGCACAAAGGAGGTAATCGGGTGAGTCCTTTTAATATTGTTAATCTCATCAAAGTTGAGCCGTTTTCAGACCAGCAAATGAACAGCTTCTTCGAGACCATCAATCCTTCGTATGATTTCACTGCTTCGACTCGTCTTGCGATCATGGAATTTTCTTCTGGAGCACCTGGCGTGTTTGGCTCATTGATTCGTTTTACGATTGATGGTAGCATGTGGAGATGCGAGTACTGCGAATGGCATTCTTGGTTCAAGATTCAAAAAATTTCTGAGTATTTGTTGAACTACAGTTGGACCTACAAGGGTACACAGCAAAATTTGCAAAAAATGGCTGCATCTGATTGGAAGGTTCTGACCTACTTCTTGATGCATCAGAAGGTTAATATTGTCGACGTGCCAAGTGAACTAGAAATTGACAATTTGCTGCGAATGGGGATCATCACCAAAGGAAAAAACAGCACCTTGCTTTTCTCGTCTGAAATCATGCGCCGAGTGTGTATGGAGGCACAGCCTGTACGCGAAATCGATCAAGTGGGAACCAGGGATGACCCTTTCGAGTTACTCGTGCAGTCTCTCCGCTTGATGACGCCCGACGTTATCAAACATATCCTAGTGGCAAATCGAGAATCTCCTAGCAAAGCTGTTTTTCAATTTGAGCTCTACGCATCGATTCGTGGTATGCTTCAGAAGCATCGCCGCTCGCGTAAAGTTCTCGCAGAGGCTCGATATCCTGGTGGGAGCCGAAGACTCGACATCATAATCAGTAATGGTGTGAAATATTGATTTGAATTGAAGTCCAACAAATTGAGGAGTACAGAAATTGAGGAAGCCGTAGAGCAAGCTGATGGCTACAGGAAACTTTTGAGCATTGACACTGTGTTCATGGTGAACTTTGTGCCACGGAGCCACGTCGTGGATAATGTGTTTAAAGTCAACAATTGTTCAGCCGTTAAGGTCGTTCACGTTCGATTTCCAGATTCGTGCGATACGTACGATCTTCAATTTCTTGGAGAAGATGGGGAGAAAGTCAGTCGCTCAGTTATAAGCATTGGTGTTGAGTGATTCGTACACATCGACGACCGCTGCGGTGAGAAAATCGTAGTGGGAACGACGGTTGATTGGAATTACTATTTGGCATTGGCCATACTATGTTCTTGACGATGAATATCCAGAGAATTTCTTGAAAACTCTTACGATCAACTCGTAGTCACCAGCGCCACAGCGGCTTTTGATGCATGCAGCGCGTAGGAGTTATTTTTTTAATTTATTCGAGGATATATGGATTCAAATTAATGTGAATTCTTATTCGTGAATCCATGATCGAGCAGTGGCGAGGAATACAGGTGTGCACGCATAGTTCCATTAGCTGCTATTATTTATTTGACGCATTCCAACCTTCCCACCGCCTCGGGCTTGCCTGCACGTTGGCGTTAGGACCGACGCTGGCTTCTTGGTGGAGGTGGCAGGTCTCTACGATTCATCCATGGTAAATTAATGTTCTTGACGCTTGGTGTATCGCCTTCTGGGGGCTATCTGATTGTGGATGCGACTGACTAGTCTGGTGTCTTGAGCGTGTGTTTTTAGCGGTCGCAGTCATAGAGACAGAGGCACAATACCACTGACTGAGTCGTCGGTGATCACCAGATCACACTTGGATTGCGTTGATGGATCGGGGCTGCTGGGCTTGCCTGGTGCGTGTTAGATTGCGGGAGCTCTGCGGGCGAAGGTAATGTGCGATTGCTTTCAGCCAGTGATCCCAAATATGGATTCGGGCATAACTCTGTTGCCCCCATGGTGAAAATCAGAAGAAAGTCACGGACTGCACATTCACTATTGCGGCTGGTCATGTTATATTGAAGCACCTTAAGCTTTCAGAACTGTAGAAGCTTCAGTAATACACCATCCTGGTGGAGTCATCACAAGAACTCTCGCCATTCAAACAGTCATGGCAATCAACAGAAACGCGATAGTCGCAATGGATAATGCAGCGATCGATTGGTTAGGTTCTTATCACGCCCTCTATGAGATATTGTCTACATCCTCCGCCTTGACAGGCAGGATAATATTGGTTGATTGGGTGGGTGGCTTACATGTAGGCGCTCTGCTGCTTGCACTGGTTCAGGGCGTCGAGGTAAAATTGGCACGAGGCAATGTCGTTCTGCTTGGCGGCGACGCAGTCCATGAAGGCCTTGTTGTCCTGCGCGCAGGAGGCGACGGCCGGGGCGGCAGGCGCAGACACGGGCGCAGCAGCCACGGCGGGCTGCTCCTTGTCGCTGCTGCTGAACGAGTCGACGGCGGCATTGACAGCGTGGCGAGCGATGGCGCTGCCCGTGCCGAAGGCCATGCCTTCAGCCACGGTGGCCAGCAGACCACCGCCCATGCTTGGGGCGCTGGATTGCACGGGCGCAGGCGCCGGAGCGGCCTGGGTCGTGGCCGGAGCCGGGGCCTTGGCGGGGGCGGCGGGAGCCTTGCGGGCCGGAGTGGGGGCGGAGCGGCGCGAGCGAGCCATTGTTCTGATCTGAAGGTCTTGGTAAATTGCTAAATGAGCTGCTCAATGAGTAATGCCCACTCACTCGGTCTTGCCTCTGAACCAACATTCTCGAACATTATGGATGTGACCATCACTCTGACTCATGATGATGGTCTGATCTGCGACAGTGCGCCTCGTAACGGATTAGCTAAACGCAACAGAAGGGAGAATGCAGAGACGTGGAACCAAGCCACTGCATGATCCAGCAGCAACAGTGCAGCATGATTCCACTGTCTTGAACCACCAGCTCGAGAGACCGAAGAGAACCGAAGCCGATCTCATCCGAGCTCGTGTCCGTGCCAAGATCCTGCGGCGGGTACAGGAACTGGAGGCCGAACTCCACGATGATGAGCTCAAGCAGGAGATCTACGACAGCTCTGCATCAACAGACACGTCTTTAGAGCGACTGACTTCTACGTCACTGGCACGAGGGAATACAGCGAAGCACGAAGTCGTCAAGGTCGCTACTCAGATCCTCGGTCGGTGTCTGAACAACCAGAGCACAGACAAAGATCACACACTGGAGCTTCAACTGGTGCACCGCATGCTCACGAAGGAGTGCGAGCTGCTGTCGATCCAGACTCAGATGGAGAACTCGCAGCTCAAACAAGCGTAGTCAGACAGCGCACTTCCCAGTATCTCCAAGACGGTTGTATTGCATCGTTATTATGTATAAGCCCTTTAGCAGCGCGCCTAGGACTGTGTGTCTCCTCGCATGCTGCTGCTTCGTTTGTACCATTCTCTGTTTGCCCAGTAGTTAAATAGATGACATCGAATCCACAGGACAAGCAGAGAAGATCCCATCCCTTCCACCCCCTGCCTTCACACCTGATACTCAGCAGCGCGTCTGAACGAATCGACCGACGAGGTCATGAGCAACCTCCACAGTTCTTCATCGTTCGGACCGGCGCGAGTCGCTGGAGCGTCGTCTTTTGCAAAGAGCGGATTCGATGACGGTCGTTGTGTAGCACTATTGGGAACTATTGCTGGGGCCGGACGCGCTGCCGGGACCACTGGCATGCTCTTGGGGATTGCCAGCTTTGGAGGCGGCGCGCCGATCTTCTTGCGCTGGTCTTCTAGTCTTTCGCGCTCTTGAAGAATCAGTCGCAGCTTCTCATGAGGCGAAACGACGTCCGTGATGGCGCCCTTGACGCGGTCGATGGACGAGGCCACGAGCAGATTCCAAATGCTGTCCTGCTCCTCGTCGTCGTCGCCGATCGACTGGTCGCTGAAGAGAGGATTATTGGACGATGAAGACACGGACGCGGCCCAGTCACTCAGCGCTGGCACCGCGTTCGTCGCCGACGACGCGAGCAGAGTCGACAGCAAATCCGTCGATGGCGGACCGTTCTGGTCTGCCTTACGACGACCGTTGGTCGTGGGAATAGCTGCTGCCTTGTTTCCTGTGTCGACAGGAGCAGTTTCTGTTCCTGTGACGGACGTTGATACGAGAAAGTAGAGCGCCGAGCGCACTAAATCGTCCGAGAACGGCGTGGGTACAGCTTCAGATGATGCACTTGTGGTCGGATACGACGACGACTTGGATCGGTCTTCAGGCGGCGAATAGGATCGTGCTGGCGCTGCTTGCTCCATCTTCATCAGGTAGCTGATGGGCTCTGGGAGGTCTGTGCTGCAAGGCAGCGAGCCCATTTCGGACAGTCTGGCCAGCGAGAGAATGCTTGTATCAGGGTCGTTCGAGAACAACGGGTTCTTCGGCCTCGTTGCAGGAGCAACCGGAGCCGTCGCAGCCAAATGATGAAGATGGTGATGCTCGCCGTTTCGCGTCGCTGTGGTCGTCGGTGGCGACGTGACACGCGCTCGCTTCGGGTCAAAGGTGTTGAACTGATGCGGCAGAGCATGCGGGCTGCTGCGTTTGGCGTTCGCGCTCTGGCTCAGGCGCAAGTTGGAGCCATTGAGATGCACAGTCAGCGACGGTCTGTTCACTGGGTCACTCCCATTCGCTCCTGCACGCGCCGTGACCTGGACTGGCGCTGAAGCCGGCGACGTGAACGTATTCGCTGCGGAGCCGTTCGCCGTCGCCTTCTTGCCCTTGGGCACGCGCACGATGCGACTGAGCTGGCCCGGACAGCCGCGCACGAAGTTCATGTGCTGGTAGGTCTCTCTCGTCTCGGTCTCCTCGCACTCGATCTGCTCGAAGCCGTGGTCCACGAGCTGCTGGCGGAAGGCGCAGAGCCGGCCGCGGAAGTAGCGCGGCAGGATGGCGTCGTTGAGCTGGTCGCTGTCGTGGATGGAGAAGGACGTGCCCGTGGGGTCCCAGCTGATGATGGCGTCGCTCTCGTGGTCTAGGATGCGGTACAGCTTGCGCACGAAGCCCGTGGCGATGCCGGCCGCCATGTCAGTCCTTCTGCCTGCCGGCTGTGCGTCGTCCCGCCCAAAGAGCGTGTCTGTGGGTGAGTGACCACCATTCTGGGGATGGCCCGAAGATGATGCATGTGATTGGATGAAATTATAGGCATTGGAACATGTGATTGGTGGAAAAGAAGGAACCCACTCAACTATGCATCATGTTGACGTCTTCTACTGTAGATGCAATGGGAAGCAGATCCGTGGGCTGACAGCGTATCTGCTCTATTACTCATCATTCTATTGTTCCTGCGCTAGTGATGGTCTCTCTTGCAGGCTTCAAGTGCAAGCAGAACCGACTGGATCCAATAAGAGTTAAGACCGCGTGAAGACTTCTGCATCTGTTTAGTGCAGCCAGAACTCCACCTACTCGCGCATCAGCAAGAACGCGGTCTTCACCATGCAGCAATTTCATCTGCGTGAGTCTTCAGAGCTCAACGACCTAAGTGCACAGCAACGCAGGCTCACGGTCGTCGGCTTCTTACGACTGACTCGTTTGTGAAGAACGTGCTTGGCCACTAAACTGCCCACTTTCAAGCTCTCGTCTTACGTACTTGACTCTGATCAAGGCAGCGATCAGAGCGTACAACCTATCTGGCAGTCATCTCACCACGCCTCCGCAGAGTCAACATCGAACCACAGACAGATCGCGTGCATCTGGATACATGCAGTCCATTGCAGCCATTGCAATCGGATTAGAGAGGGTCCATTTCCCCATCCTTCTCTGAATAGTCAGACCGCCATGGGCTGCTGCCAGTCCAAGACCCCAGTGAAGCGGTCGGATGACGACGACTACGACAACGTGCGTGTAGTCAGACAGCCGCCAGCCAGGCCAGCAGCAGGCGGAGGACGCGCTCTCGGCGGTGGCGGCCACCCCGTGCGGGAGCCCACGACGTCCGAGAAACGAGTGCGTGCTGCTCAAGCCGCTGAGGCGCGGCAGGCGGATTGGCGTCAGGGCGGCACCACGGACGCTGAACAGACCAAGCGCTTGCGCCAGCGACGCGAGAAGGACGAGCTGCTGGGCAAGATCTACAACCGGTACGCAGCGCTGGGCAAGGAGCCGCCCATAGGCCTCCCGTCCTGCGACAACGACCAGCTCCGGCGGCATCTCGAGTCACTCAAGAACTGAACGTGGCTCACTCAAACCACGCAGACGTACATAATGCCAGCCAATGCGGCAAGAAGGCTTAACAGAGAGACCTCAATGCACTTGCTTAACATGCGATCCTCATTGCCCGACGTCTTGATGGCTGCATCCCCATGTGGTTGCCATAGTACCGTGCATCTTCTCTACAGAGATCAATGTCCCATATATGTAAATAGTTGAGAATATGATGGCTATTACTGTAAAATACAGACAGTGATACCGACCTCTGCGTGCACATCTCAAACAGAGGCGATGGACTTGAATTGGACGGAGAACTCGGGATGTACGTGTCTCTGTCTCTCTGGGGATTGCTGGCCTCTGTGGACAGAGCTGACTCCTCACTATGTGCCTCTACTGCTGCTGCCTCGCTCTGTAGACTCGGAGGGGTATCCGCTTTCGCAGGGGTGAGCCATGAAGACCGCCCAGGAGCTCCTGACTGTGCGAATGCTCAATCGTTTCTTGCGTGTTGTCTGCAGCTATGGAGACGAAGGCATGACGCTCACGGGCGAGAACAAGCCCCGCATCCTGCTCATGGGACTGCGTCGGTGCGATTCGCTCTGTAGCTTGCTCTAATGCGGCGGGACGCCTAGAGCTGATCGCTTCTCTTGCTCTGTGTATGGGGAATCAGGAGCGGCAAGTCTAGCATCCAGCGCGTGGTGTTCCACAAGATGTCGCCCCACGAGACGCTGTTCCTGGAAGGCACCAACAGCTTGGACATCAAGTACATCGCCAACAATTCGTTCGTGCAGTTCCAGATCTGGGACTTCCCTGGCGACTACGACTTCAAAGGTGAGATCTTTCTTACAGGTGCCTTGCATCGGCAATACGCCAGGAGACTGACCCACGCGTGTGTGTGTGTGTGCTTGCAGAGGACCTGGTCTACGGCGGACAGCTCGTGAACGAGGAGATGATCTTTGGCAACTGTGGCTCGGTCGTGTTCGTGATTGACGCGCAGGACGAGCCGTACGCCGAGGCGCTCGCTCGTCTGCACGATACCGTGGCGCGTGCGCACCGCTACAACCCGGACATCTTCTTTGAGGTATTTATCCACAAGGTCGACGGCGATCTCTTTCTCTCGGACGATCACAAAATCGGTGCGTTTGTTTTGAATTGCAATAGCTGGGTTCTGATCCGTCGGTGCTCAAAATCATCATGACGATGTGACTATAGACTGCCAGCGTGAGATCCAGCAGCAGATCATGGAAGAGATCAACGATGGCGAGATGGATATCCACATGAGCTTTTACCTGACGAGGTTTGGATTTGCATTGGCGGATTAGCATGGGATTTCTTGGCTCTGACATTGGCTTGACTGCCCAACAGCATTTACGACCACAGCATCTTTGAAGCCTTCAGCAAAGTGGTTCAGAAGCTCATTCCGCAACTGCCGACGCTTGAAAACCTGCTCAACATTCTCATCACGGTATGAATTCATCTCGTTGGTTTTCTCTAGATTGGTGCTCAAGGATGTTTATGTATTTCTCAGAGCTGCAACATGGAAAAGTCCTTCCTCTTCGACGTTGTGAGCAAGGTGTACATTGCGACGGATAGTAACCCGGTCGACATGCAGTCCTACGAACTCTGCAGCGATATGATCGATGTCGTCATTGACGTTTCGTGCATCTACGGGTACAGCTTCATCTCGTGTCGCCTTCCGATTTCCCATGACTTACCTGACGTGCTTCGATTCTTGTAGAATGAAGGACGACGGTGATGGCGATGGATTGGCGTACGATTCGGAATCGTCGTCTGTTATCAAGCTCAACAACGGCATGGTGCTCTATCTTCGCGAAGTCAACAAGTGCGTGACTCTGTCTATTGCTTGGGTTTGTGTGCTCTGACTAACAGTTGATTTGTCGATCAGCTATCTCGCGCTCGTGTGTCTGCTGCGTGCTGAGAACTTTATGAAACAGGGCATCATCGACTACAACATCGACTGCTTCAAGTCGGCGATTTGCGACGTGTTCAAATCGCCCGAGAAGGGCAGAATAGGCAACTGAGTGACCAGAATGCCAAGGCGATGAGGCAAGCAACATGAAGTTCTCTTTGTGCTTGAAATGGCAAAGCAGTCGCAATTGCGACGACGATACAAAATACTGGTTGCGGAGATGAAGCCAACCGATCTGGAGACGTGGATGTAGCTTCACTACGTGGACAGAGGATCCATTTGCAGTCTCGATGAAGTGAATATCATGTGCCATTGAGGTTAGTTTGCAAGCGTTGGTTTGTTTGGAATTGAAATGCGATGGGGATTTTATTTGAATGCAGCAACAAGAACGATGATCAAAATGATGGCGATGCCGACGAAGAGCAGACAGCATTTCTTCTTGCGCATCGACTTCTGGCTCTTGAGCGCCTTCCGCACTTCTTCATTGCCCTGCTCCACGTAGTTGGCGGCCGTGCGCACTTGGAACTCGATCTGGTCCAGCATCTCACCCTGCTGTTCAACCAAGAGCGCCAAGTCGAGGAACATTTGGTGCAGCTCGGCTACGCTCTGCTCGAGCCGCAGCACGTCCTGGTACTTGTCCTGGCAGTTCAGGTACACGTCCTTGATCGAGTCAGCCGTGCCCTGCAGGATCGCGCTCTTGTAGATGGAGCCAGGGTCGCCGGACCGCATCACGGCGTCGATCTCTTCTTCGGACGCGTCCGGTTTCACGATTTGCACCTGGCGCTTGACCTTGTTCTTCATGTCGTTCTTGTAGGCCTGCTGCGCCTTCTGGTAGTCCTTCATGCAGTCCATAAACTTCTTGGTCAGCGTCGCGCACATGTTTTCACGGATGCGCATCTCTGACAGCGGCGTGGACTTGTCTTTCTTCCGGTCCGCAGTCTCTTTCTTGAGCAGCTCCAGCATCGCCTTCAGAAAAGACACTGCCATGTGAGTACACGCCATGATGAGTAGCCGATACAACGCCATTGCGTCTCACCTTGGCATGCGTGGCCTGCTTGTTGCCCGCCTCGATGATCGTGGCCAGTTCTTCACTCAGAGCTGCAGATCACAACAGCGTAAGCTACTTGAAAAGCTCCATGAACAGCTAGCTACTGTACCATGCTCCTCGGTGTTGGACGTGGCGAGCGTCGCCTTCTGGTTCAGCTCCTTGATCTTCTTGGTTCCTATGCTGAGGACCAACAAGCACAGTTGTGGCCTGGTGTCAGCTTTGAGCTCCTGACGTTGAGAAAGGAACGTGCTGTCTACCTAATGTTGGTCAGATCCAGCTGCATGTCCTCCACGTCCTTGAAGAACTGCTCCATGAACTTGGGTCGCACGACGCCATGCCTGCAAACAGAACCAACAAGCGACACTGTGAGTCTGTCGTATTCGCTTCCACTGCGTTTCGCTTGAGACATACGCTCTCTAAGTCATGCCAAAGCAGTGCACACGTCAGTCCATGAGTTTCAAAGGACGCGATCCCATGAGACAAGACTCTTACATCGACGTCGATGGCCACATTCTCAGCCGCGGCCGCTTTGCCCTTGACTTCGGCCAGCCGATCCAACATGGCTGCCTCTCTTTTCTACTATTGACCAAACTGCTTTGAGCGGCGCGTCTTTTCTCGTTTGTATTTTGGTGCCGAAGCAAAACGGCCGAACGAGAGAGAGAGAGAGAGAGAAACGACCAAGACAGAGAGATGGGATGGTCGGTCCTTGTTACTAAACACACACGTCGCGACCTGAGAGCTCTGGCTCGCCTACTTACACCTTCTTGACGATCTGTACGATGTCCTCGTCCTTGAGCAAGTGCTCCTTGCCCACCTTCTGCGGCTGGTGCTTGACCGAGGCGCCCCAGACCCAGGCGTACTTGAACTGCTTGGCCAGGGTCTTGTGGAGCCGGTTGCAGAAGTCCTCGATCGTCGGGTTCTCCGTGTGGAGGATCACGGGGCCGTTATAGTCGGGCATCTGGCCCTTGGGCTTGGTGTAGATGCGGATCATGTTGCAGTAGTCCCAGATCGTCTCGAGCAGCTCGTCGAAGTTCCAGCCGTGGTGGGCCGAGATCACCACGTTGTGCGGGATCTGGTCGATGATCGTCAGCTCCTCGATCGTAAGCTGGTCGATCTTGTTGAGCACGTACAGGCACGGGATGTACATGCGGTTGCCTTCGATCACGTCGATGAACTGGTCCACAGTCACGTCCTCGCGCAGCGTCACGTCGGCGTTGTGGATCTTGTACTCGTGCAGGATCTGGTACACCGTGTCGCCGTCCAGCTCGGTCTGCGGACACGTGGTCTGGAAGTTGACGCCGCCGCGCTCCTTGCGGCGGAACACCATGTTGGGCGGCGTCTTGTTCAGGCGGATGCCGAAGCCCTCGAGCTCGTACTCGATGAGCTTCTTGTGCGTGGCGGGCTTCATGGCGTCCAGCACGATCAGGATCACGTTGCACGTGCGCGCCGTACCGATGACCTGGCGACCGCGACCCTTGCCGTCCTTGGCGCCCTCGATGATACCGGGCAGATCGAGGATCTGGATGCGCGCGCCGCGGTAGTTGAGCGTGCCCGGGATGGCCGTGAGCGTCGTGAACTCGTAGGACGCGGCCTCGGAGAACGTGCCCGTGAGTTTCGTCAGCAGCGTGGACTTGCCCACAGACGGGAAGCCCACGAGCCCCACGCGCGTGTCGCCGGCCTTGTTCACGTCGAAGCCTTCGCCAGCGCCACCGCCGCCGGTCTTGGAGCCGCCGTCGGTCACTTCGCGCCGCAGCTTGGCGATCTTGGCCTTGAGCAGACACAGATGCTTCATGGTGGCCTTGTTCTTCTGCGTGCGGGCGTACTCGGCCTCCAGCTCCGCGATCTTGGCCATGGCGGACGACATGATGACCTACCGGATGCGCTTCCTGCTTGTGGTTGTTGGTGTCGGGGAATGGATGAACGGGAATGCGGCTGGTGTACCACTGCAATGGGCACAGTAGCCAAAGGTTGCGCGAAGGTAACAAATGAGCTGTTCAATCGAATAGTAGCCTTATGACACACGTGCCTTGAATAGTAGCTTTTTAACTTTTAACAGAGACGTAATATTCGGCAGGTGGTTGAAGTCGCGGTTTTAATTCTTCACGCGCCCCCTTTCTCTGGCGGAAAAAAGTTTAAAGGCCAGCCAAAATCATAGAGGCAGCTGCCTGCATGATGGTCTCTCGGCTTTGGGTTCATGGAGAGCGACGTCATGGGCCGTTCTTGAGGTTCTTGCACCGGCATTGGGCCATCCGTTCCACTGTGAGCGCCTCCCAGGGTCTTTTTGGGTGGGATCAAAGCGACCGTTGGCCATGAATCAAGTGAATTGACTCACTTTGAAGCATCGTCGCTACGTCGCAGGAGCATTAACCCTTGATTCCGAAAGTGGCGCAAGGTTGAACTTTAACGTCGTCACTCACAGAGAACAGCCAAATTTCATCAGTGGAAGGATGAGCCCTGGCCGCAGCAGAGCAGAATCCGCCTCCCAGGAGAAGAGAGAGAGCTCTGACTGGCAGTAAACAACATGGCGCTTAGAGAAGAGAGCGTTCCGCCGCCGCATGAACTGGACTCCCATCACGTGGCCATGGTCATGGACGCCTTTGGCAAGCTCAGCGATCTGATCGTGGCTAAGACCATCGCGCAGTACAAGCTCATGAAGAGCCACGTGGATCCAACGCGCTGGCAGCGGATCCAGTCTGAGCGTGGCATCCATCTGTACCAGGAGCGGTCAGCCATGAACACCCAACGTGACGGCGTGGAGCCCACGATGACCAACAGCTGGAGCAGTCGCAGCTACCACCACCGCCACCGATACACGAGAGACCGCAGGGACAGGTCGACCTCATTCACGCGCTTCGCGACGTCGCGCGTGAACGCCATGGCCATCGGCCACATCCGCGGCCGACTGGACACGGTCATGGCTGGATTGTACGCCGATACGTCCGAGGACATGCGCTGGAACTGCGCTGTGCAGCATGGAGACGATTCACTTGTCGGCTGCGGCATAGTTCGGACTATGGAGACCGCCACTGAGACGCAACCGTATCGCTACGTGGGCATCAAATGGCTCGAGCGCGTTTGCGACCGCTCCTTCGTGACTGATCAGCTCTTTTGGATCGAACGCATGGGCTTGTTCACGGACCCTGTCTCGGGTCAGATGTTCGGCTTCCAGTTGCTCAAGTCGATTGACTTGGACGTGCGCGATCGCAGCGCCTCTGAGCTCCCGACGCGGCGCGTGAACGTGTCGCTGTGCTACGTCTACTGTCAAAGCGCGCCTGATGTCGTGAGCGTATTCGCACGCGGTCTGGTGGAGATCCCGACGCAGATCGATCAGGACGAAGACGAGGTCGTGGAAGTAGCGGCGCATTACATTCTGGCTTCCATTCGAGGCAAAGAGTGCAGGCAAATGCGGCAGATCTCCAAGTTGCTGAGGCAATCCAGTGACGATGCCTGTCGCTGCCAGCACACAGTCGACAGTCCACACAATGCGGTACGCTGCATCCATACCAGCAAAGCCAAGAATTGTATCCACACTCACCTCGTCCTCTCTGCCCAATAGGAGCTGTGCACAGCATGCCACGGCATCACAGAGCAGGCGATCTTCTCTTCTTACCAGCGCGATGGCGCCAGCAGCCATGGAGACGACGAGGACGACGACGCACACGACTTCATGGGCATGTTTCGACCGATCCGAGACCCGCGTCCAGGCACAGCCTACCGCACGACCAAACAGCAGCAGGGCAATGAGCTCATGCACGTGCTGAATATGCAGCACAGGGCCACTAGAGCCTCTTCTGCCTCGTCTGCTGCTGCTGCGCAGGCCGCGGCCAAGAAGCGCGAGAGCAGCGGCCTCGAGGGCGATAGTCTCTTGATGCGCATCCTGCTGCGTATCTTTTCGCCCAAGGCCACCAAATAACCTATTTCAATACCATCCTAAATTATCGCAATCTCAGATTATTTTTCGATAAATTAGGGCAGCTGATAATCTGATTCCAGCCAATCAGCATCTCGAATGATCTCGAAGTTTCTGGAAAATTCGGCTAAATTATTTTCCTGTTTTATCGTATTTTCCGAGATCAATTCTCACAGGTTCAATCCTAAAGCGCAGGCAGCAGCATGTTCTCAGTTTTGGAAATCATCTAACGGTCTCAAGCCATAGAAGAGGAAGACGATCATGGGCAAGGACTACTACGCGATCCTGAATGTGGCGCGCACGGCCACGGACGACGAGCTGAAGAAGGCCTACCGCAAGCTGGCGCTCAAGTGGCACCCGGACAAGAACCCGACCAACAAGGAGGCGGCGCAGGCCAAGTTCCAGGAAGTGAGCGAGGCCTACGAAGTGCTCAGCGACAAGCAAAAGCGCGAGATCTTTGACAAGTACGGCGAAGAAGGGCTCAAGGGCGTGCCGCAGAGCAGTCCCGAAGGCGCAGGCGCTGGCGGAATGCCCGGAGGCATGCCTGCAGGCTTTAGCTTCAGCTCGAGCGGCTTCCCCTCGGGCGCCGGTGGGTTCTCCGGGTTCCCTGGCGGCGGCAGCAGCAGCTTCAGCTTCCACTCAAGCGATCCGAGCAAGATCTTTGAGCAGTTTTTCGGCACATCGAACCCCAATGAAGCTGAGCACGCGGATCCGTTCTCCATGTTTGGCGGCATGGGCAACATGGGCTTTGGCAGCGGCCGAGGCTCCCGCGGCGGAATGGAAAGCGTGTTTGGCCAGTCGCAAGCGCGATCTCAGCGCCCAGAGAAGCTTAAGCGCCAATTGGAATGCACACTGGAGCAGCTGTACACTGGCTGCGTGAAGAAGCTCAAGATCACGCGTAAGGTGTACGACACCAGTTCGCAGCAGCTTCGCGAAGAGCAAAAGGTGCTGGAGATCAACGTCAAGCCTGGCTGGAAGGACGGCACGAAGATCACGTTCGAAGGACAGGGCGACGTGCTGCCTAACCGACCAGCGCAGGATATTGTGTTTATCATCCGCGAGAAGCCGCATGACAAGTTCAAGCGCGACGGCGACAATCTGATCTACAAGGCCAAGATCAATCTGCGCGACGCGTTGACTGGCAATGGCACACTCACGGTCAAGGCGCTCGACGGCCATGATATCAACATGCGACTCGATGCCGTCGTTGCCCCAGGCATGCGCAAGGTGTTTGCGAACGAAGGCATGCCGCTCCAGAAGAACCCGCTGCAACGTGGCGATCTGTACGTGGATTTTGAAGTGCAGTTCCCCACCAGCCTCTCTGAATCGCAGAAGAATCTCATCCGTCAGGCGCTCTAGATAGAGGAACATGCGAAGGCAGAGCATGGGAGCTTGGCAGCGAAAGAGCACGCATCAACGTCCTTATTTAAATATTCACAGCGAGATGGCAGCACTAAATACACGTAGCGTAATGGAAACTGGACGGAAATGACATAATGGTTCTTTAAATTCATCAGTAGTATGCATCAAATAAATGGGAGAGCGCGGGAAGGAATGCGACCTGGACTGGAGGGAGATCTTGCTAGATACGAGTTTCAAGCAGAAAGACACGCAGGATTTGCAGCATTTCTTTCGCTCTCAGGTGACCGGAATTTACATGGTTCCACGACGAATGTGCTGGTAATGGAACACCTCAGGTGACAATTGGTCCTTCGAGACTGACGATGCCCATGAAGTGATATTCAGATCGTCCTTGGCCAGCGGCTTGGTGAGGTCCTGTGCCTTCTTGCGCTGCTGCTCCATGACCTTGAGCACCAATTGGCCCACGCCGTCAGCAAGCGCATTCACGTTGTCGCCACATGAGAGGCGCAGAGCATCCAGCTTCGCGTGCAGCGACTCAAAGAGCAGCACGTTCTCCTTGGCTATCTTGCGCTCCATACGGCGCTTCTCGCTCTGCATGCCGGCCAGCTGCTTCTGCAGTCGGTTGACCAGGAACTCCTGCTCCTGCTCGAGCTCGTTCTCCAGGTGCACCTTTTCGTGCAGGATCTGCGCGACCTGGGTCTCCAGTGCCTTGCGCACGGTCGTGTCCTCGTTCGAGAGCTCCTCCAGCAGCCTCTCCTTCTCGCTCTTGGCGGCGGCCAGTTGCTTGTGCAGCTTGTTCACAATGTACTCCTGCTCGTTTTCCAGTCGGTTCTCGAGATCCACCTTCTCCTTGCGCAGCTGGTTGAGCTTCTTCTGCAGCGAGTTCGTGAGCAGCTCCTCCTCGCGCTCCACCTCGAGCGCCAGCTTCTCCTTCTCCTGCTTGAGCTCGTGCAGACGCTTGATCAGGCGGTTCGTGATGCGCTCTTCCTCCATCTCGGTCGACTCGCCCATCTGCACGAGCGACTCCTTAAGCGCCTTGACCTCCTGCTCCAGCGCGTTGGTGCGCTGGCGCTCCAGGATCAGCAGCTCGCGGTCGCTCAGCCCCGTGGTGTCGTTCTCCTGGCTGCTGCTGCTGACGCTGCTCATGCTGCGCTCCATCGTCTCTTGAGCTCTCTGTCCTGCTGCCGCTTTTACTTGGAATGACCCTTCTCTCGCGATATCCACGCCCCAAAGGCAGGCAGCCGCTCTGGAGGGTACGACCGGGTTTAATTTTAAACCCGCGGGTTGGAGGATAATCGGGGAAAGCCAGCTGTAATAGAAGCGAATTTGGGTATGCATTAAAAAAACAAGAAGCCCATGGGTTTTATCAGGTGAAGATTCAAAAGGGTTCATAGGTGGTTGGCTCATTTGGCATCTCATCTTGTATTTAGTATTAAAGGATACAGGAATAGATAATTGGATACATCTATGCGGCTGTGTGGCAACTGATTAGACAAGATATCCTATTTAGCAGGTATCAAAGATTGCGTAGGAGGGGTACATACGCAAACCCACGGGTCTGGTGGTATGGTTTGGTGGATGCGGGTACAAAGAATGAACGGTTCGTCTCCCGCTGGTGCGTCAGTATGCGACAGGGGGAGGAGTGATGGTCCTTCCACTGCAACATCGCTTCGTCGTCATCGAGAGCCTAGAGAATGGATACAGTACAGTACTTAGTTTCCTCAATGCAGCCACTTGGATATGCAGCCAGGCCTTCAGTACAGACTCCAAGTGAAGCCTCCAGTCCAGTCGTCTGCTCAGGATTACATCCAGTGAGCCTGCTTCCTGCCTCTACACCAGTTGGAGCAGAACAGCCAGCCAGCTGATGCCCAATGCGCAATCCCATGTTGTCGCATCGTGGGCGTAATCCTCTGAATGCGTATCACGCCACTGGCTGCGATCTCTTCTACCAAAGGCGCTCGATGTTCGCCCTGCAAGTGTTGGGTTTCAGCTCATCCTTATGGTCGACCAGTGATGAGCCTGCAGCTGCACGACTTCTGCCTGTTGATGACGACCCATCCATAAAACCATAGAAGCTTTCCTCCAGTGCTTTGCCAGAGTGCGAACGGAGCTGCAGCCATGAGGAAGGACTACTACGCCGTCATCAACGTGGCGAGCACGGCCACATGCGCCCAGCTGAAGCGAGCCTATCGTAAGCTGGCGCTCAGGTGGCATCCGGACAAGAACCCCCGCATGCAGAGAGCGGCGCAGGCCAAGTTCCAGGAGATCCGAGAGGCCTACGAAGTGCTTGGTGGCAAGCAGAGGCGAAAGGCGTATGACTAGGCTATACAAGCTGAAAGAGACATGCGTGGCAGAGCTCAAGGCTCCAAGATGGCCGTAGCTATAAACGACCAGAGGTGCTCAAGCGCGATTTGGAATGCACGCTGGAGCAGCTGTACTCTGGCTGCGTGAAGAAGCTCAAGATCACGCGCAAGATGTACGACGCCAGGTCTGGGCAAACACGGGAAGAGCAGAAGGTGCTGGAGATCAACGTCAAGCCTGGTTGGAAGGACGGTACAAAGATCACGTTCGAAGGAGAGGGCGACGTGCTGCCCAATCGACCAGCGCAGGCTATCGTGTTCATCATCCGCGAGACGCCTCACAATGAATTCAAGCGCGACGGCGACAATCTGGTCTACAAGGCCAAGATCAGTCTCCGTGACGCCTTACTTGGCAACGGAATGCACTCGATCAAGATGCTCGACGGCCGCAATATCACCATGCGCCTTGTTGGCGTCATTGCGCCAGGCACGCGCGAGATCTTTGCCAACGAAGGCATGCCTCTGCAGAAGAACCCACAGCAACGCGGAGATCTGCACGTGGACTTTGAAGTGCAGTGCGTTTTGGAGTCCGAGAAGAAAGCCGCTCGGGCCAAAGTCCAAGCTATCAACAAGGCCTACGGACAGTTCAGAGACACGCAGAGCAATCAAGTCCCATGAGATGCCAGCAGCCACACGCAGAGCACGTTTAAGCAGCCGCAAGCGCGGCCACAACAGCCTGAGAAGTGCAAACGCGATTTGGAGTGCACGCTAGCGGACCTGTACACTGGATGTGTGAAAAGACTCACGGTCTCGCGCAAGGTGCATCATCCTTATTATCCCAACGCATACGAACAGCACTTTGCGCTGGCGATCAACGTCAAGCGTGGCTAGAAAGACGGCACAAAGATCACGTACGAAGGACTAGGCGACATACTGCCCAACCAGCCAGCTCAGGATGTTGTATTCACTATCCGTGCGAAGCCCCACGACGTTTTCACACACAATGGCGACAATCTGACTTACAGGACCAAGATCAATCTGCGCGACGCCTTGGCTGGTTGGGGGATGCACAAGATCAAGGCGTTGGACGGTCATGACATCACCATCCAACTGAATGGCGTTGTCAAACCAGGAACGCGCAAGGTCATTCCCAACGAGGGCATGCCGCTGCTGGAAAATCCGCAGAAACGGGGAGATATGTTCGTGGATTTCGAAGTGCAGTTCCCCACTTACCTCTCTGAACACCAGAAGCATTGGCTTTTCGTCTTCTTTAGTATGCGTGTGCGCTTGATGGGTACTCCTTCATATTTCAGAAATTGATGTAAACAAACGCAAATGTATTTTTCTGCGTTTACCAAAGCGGAAGTCTCTGACAAAAAAATGACGAAAGATAATTTCCTGGTGATGTCGACTCTTGATGGTTCCAATATTTTGAAATAAGATATTTTGCCCAATGTTGTCGATATTTTGGTCCCAAGCTCAGTCGAAACAGATTTTTTCGCTGGCTACGACGAAGATCAACAGTGATTCCAATAGCTGAAGCGTTTCCTTTGGTTGGGTAGTACTATGTAGAAGACATCAATTGAAGTAAAAATTATCACGCTCAGATCGGGATAAGGCATTGTCAGGACTAATGCTTTCATTAAATATCTCGTCTCGATACTTTGATTTGTTGAGCCCGATTTGAATAGATGCGGATTCTTTTCTCATTCTCTTGTGTATCAAAACCTTATCGAGAGTTTTCTTCCCGACGAGAGTAATATCTACATAAATGTTGCCAAACCAGCGAGACCGCCACCTTTCACCAAAAGCATGCAGTTTCAAAGCAATTTCGATAAATGACCTTAAACGTTGATGCTAGCTTCGGGACATTCTTGAACCATTTTTAAAGCCATTCGGAGCCTAGAGAACTGATTCAGTGCTTTAGTTTCTCAACGTTAAGTCACCCATGCACACTCCAAGTTCAGTTTCAAGTCACTCGTCAGTTATACTGTATCGGCATAATTACAGAAGTTGCAAACATCCAGTGAACGGAAATCTGCATTATACGTGGGTTTTGAAGTTCTGGGTCCAAGAACGTGTTCCTGAGCTGTCATACTTCGCCATTTGCTCAGTTTGAACATCAGTCGCCAATGCATTTGGAACATCTATTGATTTATTCTCCGTATCCCGAAAGAATTTTTTTCTCTCTTACTTCTGACACTTGTTATGGCAATTTAAGCAATAATTTTGTAAAGGGATACATACCTTTGTGGTTTTCGTTCACTCGTATATTTATCGCAAAGTCCGTTTCACTTCTGATGGTCTATATATACGATTATATATATTTTTACATCGGTCCTTTGATTTGCTGTGTCGTGAGCGCATTTCCAAGTTGACGCTTGTTTACACCCTTCAAGAAATTGAATCCAACCTGTACCACCAAGCACAACCCGGTTCAAATGCTCCAACAACGCTTTCAGCGAGCATGGACCCACTTTGAAAGCAAGTGGCACTCCAGTCATCTCAGTAACCGTGGTAGCTACTCTATTGAGCGGCTGCACGCGTTTGACGACTACAGCCGGCACACGCCACTTCATCGAGTCTGGGCCATTTGTATCTTGCTTCCGTTACCAGCGTTTCTGATGTCTCTTGTTGTGGAGATCATCCCTGTCCAAAACCCTTTGGACGGATGGAAAGCCAACCATGGTATCTGGACGCGCTTCTTCGTTGGCAACGCAATCATCAGCACCGGATTTCTCATTCAGATCAAGAAGATGGTGCCCAAGTTGATCCTGACGCCATACCAGATCGTGTTTATTGCTGTATTCACTGCAGTCTTGGCAGATGGTATATTCATTGGCCTTGCGAAGTGGTGGGCATTCCCAGTCCCCTTCGGCCTCGTGCTGATTTGCCCGTTCTACATCACAATCCTGGTTGTTGTGTTTATAGTTGTGGTGGAGCGAGGTCAATTCCACAATAACACAACCTTAAGCCTTCAGTTTGCGGACCAGGTCAAGATCCTCGTTGTTCAAGCGTCTCTTTTCGTTGTCTATCCAGCGTACGGCGCCATCTACAACGCACTTCCCCCGACCGCTCAAGGGATCTTCCTCATCATGCTGCCAATACTAAAGGCCGTCATGGGCAATGTTGTCGCGTACGCATCCCGGAATGTGATTGAAAACATGCCTGGCATTGCATTGCTGTCGGTGGAGGTGTTCAATGCGCTATACTCAGTCAAGTGCATGCAGAACGGAGTATCGATTATGGGCTTTGTGGCAATTCTCACCTGGAATGGGTTCGAGTCTGTCATGGCGTACCGTGGTATTCGGTCGCAGATAGCTGAATTGAATGAGCTAAGGAAGCACCTCCAAGCATCTGGCGCCAAGTATACACTGCCACAGATTGCAATGGAGCTGTGTCTTGAGCCTGGCGTATTGGGCTCAAAATGCTCATCGGTTCGACTCCGATCGTCGGTCAAGTTTAAACTAACTGACACTCACAAAACCAATTTGGCCAAGATGGAATCGCTTATGGAGAAACCTTCAGGTCCATCTCAGAAACTTGAAAACGCATTGGAGATGAAAGTGAGCCCACTTCAGGATCCCCATACAACAATTTCAAGCAAAGAAGCACCCTCCATAGCTCCGTTGGAGCATCCAGATGCTACAACAGCACAGAAAGTGATCCCTTTCGAGTCTCAGATGGAACAGCATTCACCCATTGAAACTTTGGATGCGTCAATGGAGAAGGAGGAGTCTGCAAGTTTAGATGCTACGATCTTTCCATCAACGTCAGTTCCCTCGAGTGAAACGCCGATAAAAAATGTATCGAGCAAAGTTTCGTTTTGCTCCGAACCAACTGAATGTGATCAAGCTCAAAATGATGAAGGCACTACGAAGGATGGAAAAACTGAATTTGAGAGCAATGTTCAACGGTCAATCTTATCAGCAACAGAAATCTTTCCAGCTGAGAGTGTCCAGTCGATCGAAGAAAAGCGAAGAATGATGGAGCAAACTCTGGCCATCCTGTTCCAGTGCGAATTCCACGTGCTCGTCAAATACGTTGAGTACATCATTCCTCTCATGTATGCAATCTACATGGTACTGCTCTTTCAGCTTCCCAGCGTCAAGTACTATCCAGACACAGCTCACATGACTCTGTATCAGCTCGAGGTGATCATTTTAAAGGTTTGCGTTTACGTGTTTCTCGAAGTCGTGTCCTTCGTCACTCTACACTACGCGATCAAGTGGAAATTTGGCTTTTCGCCTGCGTATATACTGGCGTTTGTGCTTGAGCACCAGTTTTTGGAGTTCCAGGGTCGACTTGTGGTCTGGTACCTGTACGTGCTCGAGCTCACGCTCTACCATTTCGGTACGTCAAGTGTCATGTTGAGCTGTTTTCTGGTGCATTCGATCATTAAACTGTGCTGTCATGTAGGTGTGGATTTTTCACTTCAATTTGCATGGCTGCACCCTACATAGCGGGTATCATAATCTTATAGCCGAGAACACGTGCAAGCAGAAGCGAGTCAGACCATTGAGCCATTTGACCAACCTCTTCTAGGTACTACATTATGAATACTTTCCTTTAATGCATATGAATTTCTGCCATGCGACAACGCCCACACTTACGATTGACATGCTGATTGGCGCCACGAAGCACATTTCAAAATTACATACGTTTTCTCATTGATATTACGTTACGTGTCCGAACTATAATATCCTTCCCTGGAGTTGGGGGCCTCACGTGCAGTGCCTAATCTTACTTCATTGCCGGCGTTCAGGCGCCCGTGGGCGCCTCGCCTGCCGTGGTTTCCTGATGCTGACGACCCTGCTTGATGGCGAGAGAGGCGGCATGAAGACTGTGTTGTGATGGCATCTCCCGCGGACCGATGCCATTTATGGAGGCCGGCGTCGAGCCAGAATGCGACGTCATTGTCGAGGAACCGTCCGATAGCCTCCGCAGGGGGCCGCCCAGCCGTTGTATCGTACTGTTTGGAGGAGCGCGTGTCCATCGCTTGGTTGGCCGCCAAATCGGCCATTTGCTGTGCTCTCTGTTGTGGTGGAGGGTCAGCCTGGAGGATTGGCGGTATGCAGTCTTGAGCTTGGGCTTCTTGGGCATCTGGTGTTGATAGATTATCATCGCACTGTCGTGGAGAGGCTGATAGTTGCGGGCTGCCGCGTGTCGAAGGCTGTGAATGAGGCCCCAGTATTCAGCCGTGTTGGTGGTGGTGGTCGGTGCAGCATAAGACATGCTGGCGACCCAGACTAGGCGAGGCCGAGGCGCGGTCCACGTGCACTACATTGCAAAATTACAGCAATTGATGACGTTGGCTTCATAAATATACTGCGCCGGCAAGATGCCGGAACTACCGCTATTTTGTGTGTATATGTCTTGTGGTGTCCACCGCAGTTATCACAGCGAATGGCCAAGACTTGCGAACTCGTATTTGTCAGTCCCATTCTGCTTAAGAGGCACATTATTTTCTAGCCCCGTTGTGGTTAACAGTGCAAACAATGCCATCATTGATCACTTTGTTTACCGGTATCTACTGTAATGTTAGGGTACCGCGCAATATGCGTATGGCTTAATCAACCTAATTCTGGGAGTGCATTATGAGTGTCGACAGCTGCATAAAGTTGCCATAGGGATCGTATGATAGGTTGAATGTGTTGAATGAGTGAATTTGTTTGGGTGAGTGTCGATGCCGCGATGCCCTGGTATAAAGTCGCCGGTTGGCTTGTGGGCAACGCGGCAGAACGACAACTGGACAATTGTGAGAGAAGAATTGCTACTCCTTTCGCATGTCTTCCCAAGACAAGAGAAGCAATATTATGTGGACTGATTACTGTCATCGTCCATTCTTATCAATCACTTCTCAAGTCCACTTCCAGCTCCCTCTCTCTGGTTTTATCCAACGCACAATTTCCAAGGTAGTTATGGCAGTTGGCCGAACAAAAGGGTGGCTGCGGAAGTATCTGGGACGAGCATTACAGCCGTCTTCTCAGTCGATCCACTCATTTCCCGCTTTGCGAAGCAAGCAACACAGCAGCTGCCATGTCAGCATGTACGTTTCCAGTTCTATGGAGGGACGCCCGCGGACAGGGTTTGAAAGGCGCAATGGAGGTCCACAAGTTCGAGCTACGTCAGCGGCGTTTTCAGGTTGCACAAGTACGTGATCTGATCGTCGTCCTCAATGAGAAACTACGCACAGCCACGCAAGATTCCAACGTCTCGTGCGAAGTGAAGTCGATTCTATTGTATGGAAGACAAGTGAGCGATGGCCGAACTCTCGAATCTCTCATTCCTGAGTTGGGGAACAGTTGTCCGCGTCTTGTTGCACTGACGCGATCTTGGCGCAGAAACTATACTGGCATGTTGGTTTATGCCAATACCTTGACAGGAAAAACGATCGATGTTCGCTGCGAGCCCAGTGATACTATCGACAATTTCAAGTTGAAGATTGAAGACCGTGAAGGCATTCCACCGAATCAGCAACGTCTTATCTTTGCAGGCAAGCAGCTTGAAGATGGCCGGACGATTTCGGACTACAACATCCAGAAGGGAAGTACTCTGCATTAGGTATTAAGACTGCGTGGAGGCTGGTTGCAGCCGCAACTCTTTGCAGATGTCTCCGACGGATCGATATTAAAAGAGCGAGAGTTCTCAAACAACGCTCCCAAGTGGCGTCTCTGCGCAAAAGGCCTCAACATTGAAGGGCGATGCACTAATCGCAGATGTGTTGCATTTGGGAAACTCGTCATTCATCCCAAGGGGTTTGATTCGTTTAATCTTTTGCGGGAGGACAGTGTTCAGTGTCCAGTGTGTTGCTCCAACGTGAAGCCAATCACCTGCGGGTTTTATGACTGCGTGTGGAAGTTTGAAGGCGTTCGGTCCATTGACAAATGCTTCGTCAGCTCACTTTGGAAGAGTGCAAGTGGAGATCGCTATCATCGGTTTGATGCAAACGAAGATCATGGGTCGATCCAATGGGAAAGTCTTCTGATTGTGGCAAAATCACGCGAGGAATCAACGAAAGCCAAGTTGATTAGACCTGTGGATCATTCAGAAGAATGTGAGAACGAAGTGTGCCCCATCTGCTGGTCGGAGCTAGGCTCGAGTACCAGCGAGTGCATTGCCGCCACGGATTGTCCCCACACTTTCCATTGTGCGTGTATCAACGAATGGTCGACGTGGTGCAGCCGAAATGAAACTTTGGCAAGTTGCCCAATATGCCGGACGGAAGTGTATGGGATCTGGTGTCGCTCTGGTGATGGAGATGAATCAAGTTTGTGCCCCAATCTTTGAAGTTTTATTGTGAAACCATGCATTTAGGTCAATGAATATCGTGTTGCATTCTACATTTTTTATTTTCGTCTAAAGCCTGTTGTGACTCACTACTGTGTCTCATCGCACAACTAATGAAATCCAACTACATGTATTCATGAGATTATCTCTTACAGAAACAGTCTCTCGTATCTCACGCCATAAAAGCAATCATGCAGCTCAAGCCTCTCTCTCTCTCTCTCTCTCCCTTAGGCCGACTTGGCCTGGTCGATCTGCTTGGCTTGCTCCTTCTCCTCCTTCTTGGCGTGGGCCTGGCCGAACGGCGTCTGCTTCCACGCCTGCTCAAACTCCTCGCCCGTCGTACCG
>JAADXR010000320.1:0-34559 GCA_023337935.1 Elongisporangium anandrum
CCCCCCCCCCCCCAGCCCGGTAGCAGGTGCAGGTGCAGGTGCATATTTTGTATATGAGTGGGTAAGCTTGAGAGCCCGCCTGCTCATATGTCCATCTGCTGGCGTCGGCCTTCCTGGGATCCGAGACGACGATCAGCGATGCAGCCAACGACCAATGAATTTGCTCTGATATATCTGTGAAGAAAAACCTTATCGCTCGTACCGGATGAGGTCTAAAACCTCACAGCACCACCAGCTCAACACCGCCGAAAGACGTCATATGCGAAGGACCACTAAACCGGATGAGAAGTAGGTGAAGGCTGTCTCGCGTCTGTCGAAAAAATAGCTGACCTTCTCCGCGAGGATTAATAACGGCACTGGTTTTTTTGGGAACTCTAAATTGGGGAAGCAATAAGCTCCAGGCTCAATAGTGAAATCTGTTCTGCTTCCGCTTCACCAGCCAAGCGAGACAAAAAGACTGTTTGTTATATTAAGTCTTAGTGGCATATGTGCATTTGAAGCAATGCACAATCACTGCCGAATGGTGTCGGGTTTCACTTCAAGATGGAATCATACAAGGTTAACGATGGCTATCTTTATATCAGAAAGTGTGGTGGTTAATAAATGGAGTCGACTTGGACGTCCAAGTTATTGCGAACAATCGGTCCTGACTACCGTTGTGTAAGAGACAAATCGCCTTCATCTTCTTCCAGCTGATCGAGATCAAAGCCAATCGCTTCGCATTGCGCAAAGAACCGATCGACCTCTGCCTGTTCTTCCGGTGTGATGCTCGACGCCTGCACACTGTGCTGGCCAAAGCAGAACTCGATCTCTGCGGAGTTGGTCGCTCGGGTCTTGGGCGTACGAGGACTGGTCACTGGCACTCCGTTCTTGTCCACGATGTTGATCTTAAGTCCGCGTTTGCGACGCGCGATCTTCTCACGGTACTTCTGCGCGTGGGTCATGGTCTGGCGAGGTGTCTTGGTGCCCACATACGCTGCCACGTCCTTCCACGGACCAGAGGGAAAGAGCTCGAGGGCTTGGAGGAACCGGTTGTGCTCTTCTTCTGTCCACGCAGGACCTGAGGGAGACGTTTTACGCTCTGCTGCTGGCAGGTGACGAGCGATGCGGATCAGTCGCTCGTATTGTTGTTCGTTGCTCTCGAACAACTCGCTCTTGACTTGATGTGTGATGGTCATGCTGGCGATGTTACTTTGATGGGAAATTGCTAAATGGGGTAGTGCGTCGCAGTCCTGCCATTCGTGCTTAATTGTGGATGTAGGTTCATCTTGTCAGGAATAGCACCGAAACGGCGTGGACGCTTGATACGCGTCATGTGGCATTATGGGTTTCGAACCCGATGAGTGATAGTCAATAAATCAGCTCTTTATTTATGGAAGCAATTTTTCATATTGAATTCACACAGATCTCTCGATTGAAATAAATTATATTTATTTCAATTGAGAGATCTGTGTGATTCAATGATCCATAGAGATATAATGTTGATATTCGAAGGAGGCGTCTAATAGTCCTCGCAAAAGCCGTAATTAGGGAGGCAACTTTCCACAAGCATCGGAAAGAGCCCATCACTCTATTCATCATCTTCACAAAAATCTATTCCAGGAGTTAACGGATGTGAAGGTGGGAAGCGAAGCCAAACGCTGGATTCCTGTCAGCCCGAAGGGGTGGATGGACATCCACTAAGGCCAAAGGAGTGTTTGTAGAAGCTTCTCGGCCAAAATCGCAAGCAGACAGTATCTCCTCGGTTCAAAACCAAACACCGATCGTCAGCTTGTCACCCCAACTCGTTGTATCCACTTCTCTTGCATTCATGGAGGCAGGCGTACAGCTCGTATTAATAGGTGCACACCTAAATGGTGATGGAGACTTATCCACAACTCAGCTGGAAGTGTAACTATTGAAAGAAGAAATGCCTCAGGTCCCACGCGAGCATTGGGTTGCGATCAAAATTTGTGGTCGTACTCAATTGCAAAGCCCTTCTGCACACAGCTCATCCCTTTGGCTCCTGAGCTCTGCACAAAATGAAAAGCAGATCACTTCAGTAAAAATACGCTCAGTTTTGTATAATTTGGATTAAGTAGTTAATAAATGTAGTCGACTCAGACCACGTCAAGTCGAGAAAAGTCAGAACTCAATACCGTTGATCACCTCCACAAGAGACAACTCGTCGTCAAGCACCAGTGGCTCGTAGTTTGCCAGCAGATCGAGATCAAAGTCAGACGCTTCGCACTGTTCGAAGAACTCATCAACCTCTGCCTGCTCCTCAGGCGTGATACTTGAGACCGGAACGGTAGGCTGTTCATAGCAGAACTCGATCTCCACGTCATCAGTCGTCGCACGAGCCTTGGTCATCTGAGGACCGCCCACAGGCACTCCGTTCTTGTCCACGATGTTGATCTTAAGTCCGCGTTTGCGACGCGCGATCTTCTCACGGTACTTCTGCGCGTGGGTCATGGTCTGGCGAGGCGTCTTGGTGCCCACATACGCTGCCACGGTCTTCCACGGACCAGAGGGAAAGAGCTCGAGCGCCTGGAGGAATCGGTTGTGCTCTTCTTCCGTCCACGCAGGACCTGAGGGAGACACTTTGCGCTCGGCCGCAGGCAGGTGACGATCAATGCGGATGAGTCGGTCGCTGCTCTCGAAGAGCTCGCTCTTGACTTGAAGAGAGATGGTCATGTTGGGATGTTGCTTTGCTGGAAGATTGCCAAATGAGCTAATCGTGCGGTCGGAATCTGGTGAACTAGTCAGTCAGTCAGTCTGCCAGCTGTCCGGTCTCAATTGTGGATGTGGCTTCCTCTTCAAGTTCAGGCGTAGCAGCGAAACGGCACAACTTGATACACGCCTGTTCTACTTGATACAGTGATGATCTTGGGTGGCATTTTTTGGTCCGAGATTCAGCCGTGTAGGTACATAGTATTGCTGAATGATGGTCCGTAAATCAGTCCACTAGTATTTACGTAAATTGATTCCATAAATAGATGGACAATTGATCCGAGCGGTCGAACAGCTCATGAATTCAGTGAGTGCAGTGATCCTCTGACGCCACTGAAGTGAAGTAGTACTGTACGCGATAGAACATATGTTAGCTCTTGTTAATGCTAATGCGCTCATTCTGCTTGATACAGTACCACAGTGCATTTGTTCAGCAAGAACAAAACGTTTGATGAGTGTTGGTCATCAATTTACTTCGAAGTATTTCTGGAAACAACTTTCAATTGATACAATCGATCCGCGTACAACTGAGCAACACACACCTCTGACAACGATTAAAGCAATGAAATCGCGAAGGATATGACAAGCGCATGTTTTCCCAAAATAGAAAGAGAGCTTGAATTTAATAGTTCCCGTTCAAAGATACAATATTAGGCCTTGAACTCCAATGCAATGTGAGCTGTAAGTTGTGATCCCGTGACACACTGTAGGCATCATCATAGCCACACGAACCAAATCAATCAAGCTCACGCGTGCGTCGTCACTACTGTTCCATAAACATGGGGCAACTTCCCATAACTAGAGGAAGATCACTCATGAAGTGACCACCACTCTCGCTGGAATTTTGTACCTACGACTGAATTTGCAAAAATCAAGCGAACTGCTGGCAAATGCGAACGAAGCCAAAAAGCTGAAATCCTGGCGATAAATGCACCGAATTCATTTCACATCCACAACAAGAAGCGCAGTGTGTGTTGTTGTTCCGCGGCGCTTCAGTGAGAATGAACCATCAGCTGTTGGTTGGTTGACCCTGACTCATGAGAGCAGAGGGTTTGCATGTGCAGTGTGGTCACTGTCTCTGTGAAGGATGAACAGTAAATGCTAAGGGAGGCGTGGACAAGCCGCACATTCTTGCTGGATACTCAGCAGGAAGTGTAACCATTGAAAGAAGAAGTGCTCAAGGGCACGTGCGTCAGGTGCATACTTGTACAGAAATAGAAAATTTCGGCGGTGGCGTTCAGCTTTCTCCTCGCCCTTCCGTTTAAAGCCAACCAAGCAACCGTTATATCGGGAGCAGGAATTCCCCCAAAGTCTTTCCTTGTTATTGCTTGCGCAGACTCAAATGGATGTTTGTTCTTCTCTCAAGTCCAGTCAACTCTCGCTAACTGTTGGCTACCATCTATGGAGAGTGCACAAGGGCATGAGAGATTGCGATCCATAGCTCCGTAGTCCACAATGCGACGCCTATTAAGGCGTTTATAAATCCACAATGGTCGAGCAGATGGAGGAAATCTATGCGTCCGCATCGTCCGAAAGACTCAGGTCGTCTAGATCGACCGTGTGACCGTCCATGAAGAACTGTGTGATGGCGGCGTGCTCTTGCAGAGAGACGCCTGGCGGACGTGGCAATACAGTCTCCGCGATGAATGGCTCCGAGATCGCAGCGTCGTCCTGTGCCTCGTTCGATAGCCATGGCGATGTTATCGGCTGGCCGTTCTCGTCGTGAATCGTGATCTTGAGCCCGCGTTTCCGTCGCGCGATCTTGTGGCGGTACTTCTGCGCGTGTGTCATGGCCTGGCGAGCTGTCTTGGAGCCGATGTGTTCCGAAATGAGCCGCCAGGGCCCCTTTGGATACCGATCGAGCGCCTCGAGGAACCGCTCGTGCTCTTCTTGGGTCCACCCTCTGCCTGTAGCTGCCACGCGCTCCAACTGCGTTCGACTGGGCGAGATGCGGATGAGCTGGCCCTCTTGCTGGGCGTCCGTTGTGATGAAGAGCTCTTCCTTCACGCGGTCCGAGATCGGCATGGTAACGAACTCTTGACTCCACTTGACAAGCGGGTGGTACGCAGGCCAAGCCAAAATGAGAAATACCGAGGCTGCGGAAAGAAGTCCAGTAAGTGCCCAGAGCGGCTCAATAAAACTGTAACCCACGCCGCAGCATCCACAATTGTCGGCCAATGGTGTTTTGGCTATAACAGGATGCACGCAAAAGTGTACCCGCACAATTTACAAAAATAGCACGGGTACACTTTTGCGACGCGCAGAGCTTCACTCACACGAGCCATCTTCTCAGGAACGTGAGAGCGGTGAGATCCACGAGAGGTTGTTGTTGGCATTGGTATGAGATCCCACTGCTGCTAAAGTGAGCCTGAATAATGCCTAAAATGACGTGACGCCAACCGACCAAGCTTGCATCTCTCATGGTTTGTTTATGGTACGAAGCTACCATAAATAAAACCTGGATTTTGTGGGTGCACGATAGTGGAGTGCAAGATGGGCTGAATCTAGATACATATATCACATCGACGTCACTGTAGTGACCTGCTTGATCTGGAGCAGTACTGTATGAGCACAGCTTTGTGAGCCAATGGCTCGTTGTTCTATTGCAGAGAGTAAGCCACAGAGCAGAAGATCCTTGGTGCTGCATCGACTGCGATACCCAGCTGATACAAATCTATTTTATAACGGCTGCTCACTTTGCCCTCCCTCTGAGATTGAATCCCTTTAAACTCAGAGCACATGTTTATGGACCGAAATAAATGGATTTATAGGTCAAAGTCAACGTTCAATCACCAGCAAAAGGCATCTCCGGGCTACCAGCAAGGACGATATTTAGATATCTCTGTTTATGGAGACAACTACCCATAAATAAAAGAATTGATTCACAACAAGTCGTTTGCAGTGAGAAGAGCTCATCTTACTGCTTTCCATCAGACGAGCATGTTACAAATGACGGTTATTCTTGGAAATGTAGCTGTACTATTTTCGTAAATATTGCGGATACATTTCACGCGTTGCACCCTGTAAAAGCCACAAACGTGTGCTTGATTAGGCAGCTATTGAAAAATTTCGATGGAGTCGCTATATGTGGCACACGCTCTAGTTGAAAGATGGACCACCTTCTGTTTACCTGGCTAGTCTTCATTCGTCATCTTGCCAGGGAGCGAGTACTGCTCTTCAATCCATACAGTATGCCGATCTCTGACCGCGTGAAGGAAGGTCTGTTCGTCACGACCGATCCGCATCAAGAGAGTCAGCTCATCCGCATTTTGCCCAGTCGCGTGCAACTAGAGCGTGTGGCAGCTACGGGGAAAGGCTGGACCCAGGAAGAGCACGAGCTGTTCCTTGCAGCACTCGATAGGTATCCGTCAGGTCCCTGGCGACTCATATCGGACTATATCGGCACCAAGACGGCTCGACAGGCCATGACACACGCCCAAAAGTACCGCCACAAGATTGCGCGGCGGAAACGCGGCCTCAAGATCACGATTCACGACGAGAAGGGCCAGCCGATCACGTCTCCATGGCTATCGAACGAGGCGCAAGATGAAGCTGCGATCTCAGCACCGTTCCTTGCCGAGAACGTGCTACCTCGCCCTCCAGGCGTGTCTCCGCAAGAACATGCCGCCATCACTCAGTTCTTCATGGACGGTTACGCTGTCGATTTGGATGATCTGAGTTTCCTGGACCTTGACGATTTGAGTTTTGTGGACGAACTGGACCCTTTTTGACCTGCACTCTTACTTTTGTTTATGGAGGCAACTTCCCATAACAAAATGAGATCCATAAATAAACGTCCTATCGAACAGTATGAGTTTGTCTAAGTGCGGATATAATTTCAACCAATAATACTGCACTGTTAAATGCGTTCAGTTATATATCTGTTACAGTTGCATGTTAGTTGGACAGCCCAAGAGCTGTCGACTAACTCACCGAATGCAGAGGAGGAGGCCGGGATGATCGGGAATCCTCGTGCGTACAGTTCAACGCATGTCACCAAGTGAGTTGTGAGACAATTCTGAATGCATTCACGCAAATGGGTACAGTACAGCCTTCAATCTCATCAGTATGGCCACATGACTCACGAGTCGGTCCAATAGAGAATGGACGGAATTTCTATTCTTTATTACAACAATTCATATTTACACGGACACTGGAACGCGACAGAGACACCCAACGCTGAATTGCGACTCAGGACAGGAACGGCACGGGCTCTGCGTGGTGGAACTGCGGCGCGTAGTACATCTCATGATGGAGGTGGTGGTGCACTTGGGCGAACTGGGACGTCGTCGCGCTGGGCTCTTCGTCCTTCATCAATAAGTTATCGGCGATGGGGGAAGACGTCGACTGCCTCTGGACATGGTGCACGCGCATCGCGTCCATGTAGGCTTCGACGGAACACGCTTGCGAATGGGACCGATGGGATTGATATTGATAATGCACACTGTCGCTACTGGAGAACGAGGCTACATTCGTGAGCACAGGTTCGAGATCCAGGTGGTCCAGATCCAGGTGATCATCGTCGTCACCCGCCTCGCGACTCGGATCATTTCGCATGTCAGGGGAACCATTCGCAATCGGAGACGACCTGTTCGTGTAATCGTCGAGATCGGCCGCTACCTCAGACTCACGAGGCGCTGATTCGGCGTCGGGTTCATCCTGCAGCTCTTCCTCCATCATGAGCTCATTCGCCAGACCGTCCGGGTCGACGCCGCTGCCTGCTGACCCTGTATCTGCTGCGAGCTTGTTGATGCTCTTGACGCGGCGCTTCCATCGATCGAGTTTCTGGCGCAGCTTTTGCGCGTGGGTCATGGCCTGGCGCGTGGATTTCGTGCCGATGTACGCGGCGATGGCCGTCCAGGGGCCCTCGGGGAAGACGTGGAGCGCGTCCCAGAAGCGCTTTTGCTCGTGGGCGGACCAGGCGTGCTCGCCGGGCTTGGGCACTGTGAACTGCGTGGGTACCAGGCGGGCCTGGTGCAGCTCGAGCATGACCTTCTTGGAGATCATTGTGTGTCTGTCTCTGAGGCTCGAATTGGAACAATGGCGACTCAATTGACTGGCAATGGATCAGTCAGCCAGTCAGCCCCTGGGACGTGCCGGCTGCATGGGCCGTCAAGAGACGGAGACGCCGACAACATCCATCTCCCTAGCGGCGCTGTATCGCATCCGTGCCACCGGTTGTCTCAGTTCAAAATCCAGACCCGGTGGTACACTGTACCGCTGCCTCTTGCTCCGGACCTACCGAAATGGCGGTCGCTGATTGGCCAAACACGTCGTTACGGCCGAGAACCAGTCAGTTAAACCGTGAAAGACCCAAAAGCCCGTGCTTTGAAGATGGGCAGTTGCACGCTGTACACATGTCACCGGTTTTTTTAGACCGAAATTGTCCGGACATAAAACGAGACCGAACCTATCAGGGCGGTTGTCCCACAAGCGAATGATAAGCAAACAGTGGCGCTGGCGAAATCAATCAAGAGATATGTGCGACTGACTGACGCACTGAATGGAAGCAGAAGCATCATCCGTTGATGATGGCCATAGTCCAAGTCGATGATGGATGGATCAGACAGTCACGAAGACTTGACGCCTGCGCAGCCACGCGGCCACGGCCATCCAGCTGTACAACAGCCATGTCCGATCCAACATTAACATAAACATCCAGAGGGACACACACACATACACACCCGAGCGTCAAGAGCCTGGCCAGTGTATGCAATCCATCCATCGAGACGCACTGTACGTACACGGTCACTCCGGCCAGGTTCCAGGCCACTCGGCTCATCACGGGGTCGTGCGGTCGCCAGGGACGAGGCGAAAACGGCGCGTAATCGTGGCAAATCTCGTGCTATACATGAATGAGTGAAACGGGCGTCAGCAGAGACAGCCAACCAGCCATGCCTCTTGGATTGGGCACGCAGTGTGCGTTTGTCAGATCGTGGTTGGCGGGCTTACCAGCACATAGAGCAGGATGGCGTTTCTGCCGACAGACTCGACGTGTCGGACAATCCAGTCCCAAATGGGTGCGACGCTGCTTCTTCGGACGACAGCAGCGTCCAGCAGTGCGAACACCAGGCACGCGAGACCGGCGCTCAGCATCACGTAGGATAAGGACCACAGGTTCTTGTTCAGTGGTATCCATGCGTCGGGAAGCAGGATCCAGCCGCCGCTGAACACACTCGCCAGCATGAGAGCCAAGCCCCATCGCGTCAACAGCCGCTGGAGATGCGCTCGATCGGAAGCACCGCCAGGATGGTGGCGGCTACATACGCTAGCAGCGGCCAGGAACCCCAGGTATGACGTCGCAGCTACCATGAGCCAGTTGAGCAGCCCTTCCGGATCGTACGGCCCCGTTTGATACAGCGGTTGGCACGATGGATTCTGAAAGAGATGGTTCCGGCCGAACAGCTGCGTGTCCACGTATAAGTGCGCGCCGCCAGTGCAGTTGGCGAATCGCCCGTGCTCGCTGGTGCCTCCAGGCCCCAGATACCCAGTCGGACAGCCAGGCACCGGCAGCAAGAACGTCGCCAGCAGGTTCAGCGTGATGAGTGGAAGCAAACCACACATGACGTGTGTTCGGAAGAAGAGACTGCGGCCTTTTCCAGCGCTTGAGAAGCTCTGTGCTGCAGACGCCACAAGCAAGTACGCCGCACCCAGCGCTTGCAGAACGCCTGTGTGGGAGTTCGTTGTCATTGGCTCATCAAATGCATGGGAGAAGACACTGTAGATGGCTTACCAGGGATCCGCCATTCCTCCCAACTGGCGCCGTTATTGACAAACAGCCCGAGCAGGAAGAGCTTGGCCGATCGCTTCAAAGTGGATACAATCCACCGACATCGTGGTAAAGACGCCTCCTCAGCATTCACTTGCGTCCTCTTGTGCGTCAGAAAAATGCTGAAGCCCATGGTCCACGCAAACCTGTAAAGACAGGCATCCGCAATCGAGTCAGCAGTGCATTTATTTGGCTTGGCTACATCACACATCGGACCATGCACGCTTTAACTGACCACGGAAAGATCAGGTCTGCGATCGTACAACCGTCCCATGCACTGTGCTGGAAGAGCCGTAGTCCGCCGCCTATTAACAGCAGACACATGAGACCTTCATAGCGATCGCCAGCCAGTCGATAAGTCGGTCGCTTTGCCTCCGTAGTTGACGAAGATCATGAGGCAGATCGTGAGCCCTCGGAAGACATCGAGTGCACGGAAACGCGGCAGCCGCTCGACCGCCGGCTCGTCCGCCCGAGAGGCCGTCGCCACTAGCGGCTCCAGCGCTTGAGGATCCATCATAAAGATCCAGACCCAAGGTGGGAAGAAATGCGCGATGCGGTTAAGAACGTCCCATCCCCCTTCTTGATGGTGAGCGCCATCCATTAACACGCCAAACATCTTGCAATTTGTATACGCGCGTGCACAAAAAACGATATAACGCGGTGGAATTAGGTCGGCGACCACGGTATTCAGCCAATCAGCTGCGCGGATTCTTTGTAGCCCCCAAACCCATCGCAAGAGAGATCGACTGGGCCAGGCGACATCCACTCCAGCTCGGTCCACCCAAGCCACATTCCCATTGTGACCTCGAGGCAGGTCTTTCCTCCCGCCAGCGAGTGTCCGTCTGTCCGCTTTTGGCGTCAGTGCGCGCATCCCATCGCGAGAAGCATGAAGGACAGCGGCGGCGGCTTCGAGCAGCAGGACTACCTGATCAACTGGGACAAGGGTCCGCTGGGCCTGGTCTTCCGCCCGGACCTGGGCGCCGACATGCCGCCCGTGGTGGCCCAGGTGCTGCCGCAGGCCTCCGTGGCGCGGCTCTCGGGCGTGCGCGTGGGCGACCTGCTGCTGAGCGTGGACGGCAAGAAGACGTCGGCGCTCGGGTACGAGAAGGTGCTGCGCGTGCTGTTCAAGGAGAGGCTGCCGCTCGTGCTCCACTTCCGCATGCCGTTCCCCAGCGGCGGCCGCAAGAACGACGAGATCACCAGCGTGCCGTCCGAGTACGGCGGCCAGGCCATGTCGCAGCAGTCCCAGATGCCCATGCCGCAGTACCAGCAGCCGCTCATGCCACAGCAGTACGCCGTGCAGCCTCAGCCGCCGCAGAACCATGTGCAGCCTCAGCCGCCACCGAATTCCGGCCGCAACCAGCAGCAGCGCATGCGACCACCGCATCAGAATGGTGTGGTCTCGCTGCAAGCAGGAGGCCACGGCCTGACGCCCAGCAACTCCAAGGGCAAGCGCAAGCAGTACAGCGTTGTCTGGGAGGCCGGAAGTCTTGGCATCAGCTTCCGCGCGTACACGTCGCGCGTGAATGTGCCGGTTGTGGAGTTTATTGGCGTCCGCGGCCAGGGCCGCAACATGGAGCTCGTGTGCATCAACGACGTGCTGATCGCCATCAACGGCGAGAAAACCAAGGCGCTCGGTGTCCAGAAAGTGCTTCGATGGCTCCACGTGATCGAGAAGCCCGTTGTGTTGCGGTTCCACAGCTCATCGAATCGCATTGAGGCGCCCGTGCAGTTCCAGAACAACCAGTTCCAGGCTCCGGTTGACAACCAACAAGCTGCGCATTTGACGCATTACAACAACTTTGTGCAACAGCAGCAGCAACAACAGAACCACCCGCCCGTGGAAGTCCGACCCGAGTTCCAGCGTCATTACTCCAATGCGTCCAACAACCGAGACCGCCGCGCAGAGTCAGCGGATCTGCCACCACGCAAGTTTTCGATTAATATGATGCCACCGCCTGTAGAAACGCAGGATCACCCCCCTCGCAAGTACTCCATCAACCGCATGGGGCCTCCGGCAGAATCAAAGGAACAGCCTCCACGCAAGTTCTCGTTCAATCACATGGCAGAATCTCAGGAGCAGCCTCCACGCAAGTACTCGATCAATCGCATGGGGCCTCCAGTGTACACCCAGCAACCAGAGCTGAAACGCCACAGCTCGAAGAACCGCTTGCCGCCTCAGCTTGAGCCGCAGATGGAGCCTGAACCAAGACAACGACGCTTGTCCAGCAGTGCTATCCAGGCCAGACCGGATCATATTGAACGAGACAATCTGGCTCGAACTGCTCCGCGTGATGGTTCTCGCAACGAGCCATCGCTCTTCCGAGCTGCTTCAACTGGGCGAATGGTTCGTAGTCAGTCGGTTGACATTGAAGAGCTCTCTTTCCAGGAAGCTGTGGCAATCGTTGGGCGCTCAAGCGGAAAGCCGATCGAGCAGTGCGAATTCGGAGGCGTCCCGCTTTTGCAGATTCGCGAAGGCACGATGCAGGCGAAGCTCATGTTTATTTTCGCAAAGGCTTGCATCGCCAAAGAAGGAAGACTTGAACCGTCCATATCGAATGGTACGGAACCACGAACACCTTCCAAGTCGACGACTGCAGCAGCGCAACTGAACGCCACTCCGGGCAACCCGCTCGGTCGCAATCGTCACCAATTCTTGACCTATTCATTTACGCAAGACCACGACAAGCGCACACGTTCCACTAGCACGGACTCGACTCGGCGTACCATGAACGACGACGAGCTACTTGCGCCACCACAAAACGGCAAGGGCATCGCACGCTTTACCAGTGAAATGTCCAAACTGTCCGTCGATTCCCACCCTGAACAGCCATCTATTCCAGAAGTCTCACGTGAAAGCTCCAAGAGTTCCAACGATGGAGATATGATCTCCCTGAAGGACTTCATGGTTCAGGGCAGTCGACTGACTGAACGGTTACCGTTATCGAACGTTCAGAGTGGATCTGCGCACGACGATATCCTTGAACAACACTCCCAACAACAGCAAATGACGGCGGCACTTCTGGTTAACGATATCTCTACCAAGGTGCAAGCCAGCAGCCCAGCGTCTTCAACGGGGATGATTTCTCTCGCTGATATGGCTCATGCCGATGAGCAGAAGGCGAGCCCACAGCCGCAAGAGGCGAAGAAGCCGAGCTCGTTCGATCACCCGCTCATTTCAGAGCTGTACGGAGCGTACCCAGACATGTACGACCTGATCAAGGATAAGACGCCGGAGATTCTCATGGTCAAGAAGGACATGATCGATGAGATCCAAGACATCCTCAAGAGCTTGCAGATGGAGGCGCAGTTCGAGCGCCACTCATATTTCGGCACGGGCTCAATGATAAACCCGAGCTCTCCGCTTTCACCGATGTCGACCATTCACGACAAGTGCTGCTTCCAGTGCGGAAAGATCGGCCAGCTCGCTGATTTGGCGGTGGACGGTGGTCGCCGCGAGCTGTACTGCCAGGACTGCTGGGAGATCTTCTTTTTCAGCGAGGGTCGTTTGTCCCCCAGCAGCTCAGGAAGCCGCGACCGCTTCCGCAGCGACGACAACATCACAACCGGTGACCTCCCCAACGATTGTGATGATGTACGACCTTCCAGTAACTTGGCCGAAGAAACGGATGACGACGAAGTGGCCAAGTACAGCTTCCACGACAGTGCAAGCAGCATGAGCGACATGATTCGCAACCCATGGAGAAACCTCAACAGCATCTCCTCCATGCGGGACTCGTCCATGACCACAGGGTCCATCACGGCGGATGAAGTGTGGCTGTAGAGTACCATGTGTGGTCTCCATTGCTTTGAATGTTTTTCGAACCCGTTTGCCCCCACTCGAAGGTGTTGGCGTCGACAGTAGTGTGATTAGATCCATCTGGAAGCGGAACAATTGCTTACGACAGATAGAGATTGCGAGACATTATTTCAATCAATTGTGCAACGTCTCCTTTGTTTTCCTGAAAAAATGCAACTTCTGCAGTCGAATGTCGCTGACATCTACAGTATAGCCTATGCGTCACAACGCGAAGAAGTGGAGCTTCTTACTTCAAGAATTGACGAGGTCAGAGTCTCTGGACATAACAAAGGAGGTCCGGAGTCATTCAAATGAAACTCAGTATAGTGTGAATGAGCAGCAATCGTATTTCGGATTGTCTTTATCGTTAAAGCCTACAAGAAACCCTTACGTAATTCCCATCCTAAACGCCGAAAGATGCATATTGCAGATCTCGAAGACGGATCAACGACTTAGGCGCCAGGGTGGAGACCAAGCGAGCCGGGAGTAGGCTTGCCCTGCACTTCGCCAAAGTACAAAGCGAACGTCTGCTTCCAGCGCTCAACACTCGCGCGGTCCGACATGAACGTGGCAAACTCAGCCAAATTGGCCTGCGGCACATTCCAGACCTGATCCAGACCGCCAGTCGGTGCCAGATCCGTACGCACAGTCCATCCGTCGTTGATCGAGCGCTGCGTACTATTGTTGAGGGCCCAGTTCACAAACAACTTTGCCGCCGCCGGGTGCTTGGCCTCTTTCAGGATAGCCATGCGCTGGCCCCACGCCAGGAACTCCGTCTTGCCAGTGATGTACACGGTGCTGGTGTCGTTCGTCACGATGGTGCCGCTGCTGCCGACACCGATGGTCGTCTCGCCGCTCACGACGGCGTCGCCAGGGGTGTTGGAGCCGCGGACAAACGTCACGTTCTGCTGCGCAAACTTCTCGACCCACTCCCAGCCGTACTGCTCAACGTACCGAGTGAAGAGGAACAGGACGGCGTCGTCGTCGTGCGGGTACGTGGACCAGATCTTGCCGGCCCACTTGGCGTCCAGCAGGTCCTTGGCCGTGGCCGGGGGAGTGAGACCGCCCAGGTTGGCCGTGTTGTACAGGAAGCTGAACGTGAAGATCGTGTACGCCTGCCACGTCGAGGTCTTGGTGTCCTTGAGACCGTTGTAGATCTTGGACCAGCCGGCGGGTCTGTAGCTCAGCAGCTTGCCCTGGTCGGTCCAGCGAGGGAAGTCCTGCAGCGTCTGGAGCGAGATCACGTCCGGCACGAGCGAATCCGTCTCGAACTGGTTGTCCACGCGCACGTCGTGGTACTTGCTGTAGTCCACCACGACCGTGATGTTGATCTTGGGGAACTGCTTCAGGAACAACTCCTTGGTGAAGTCCTGCTGCGTGGGGGTGTCTCCGCCCGAGTACCACACGAAGTTGCCGCCTTCTGCAAGCGCGGCTGCGTAGAGCTGGTCGAGCGTCTTGGTCTCTTCCGCGACCTTGGCGGCGTGGGTCTGGCTCAGGCAGAGCGCACTGAGCAGCACGAGCGACGAAGTCAAGGCGAGCTTCATGGTTGGACTGGAGATCGACCGGATGAATTGGGAAATGAACAGAAGTCAACGTGATGAGTCCTGAAGGCTGGTGAGATGACCAGCCACAACGAAGCCTCTTTATCAGCCATGAGACGCTGATGCCCATCAGATAGGAAGCAAAGCTGCCATCCTGCGTTATCTTGAAGCTCGAGTCCATAACATCAGGAAGCACGTGGCGATCCTGCTGGGTCGTAACACAGGATTCTGCGCCACGCTGACTAGTTTGGCTGCTGAACCGGTTCGCTCTCCTCGTGAAATGTACGCAAACATCGTGGTACGAGGCTGACGTGTAGTCTTGCCGAGTCCGGATTGGACAGCGCATCGATGGTGACCCTAGGATCGGGTTATCACCTCGATACAGTTCCGATCGCTGCTCAAATGGCCACAAGTGATGCACTGCAATCTTGATGCGACTGCCATGTGATGCACTGCAATCCTGGGATTGCGTCTGTCTCATTGATGACTATTAGTCAGTACTAAGTTATTCTAGTACATTAACTGCAACTGTTAGTAGTTGATAGTTGATTAGTAATAACCTGAGTTACACCGGTATATCGGTTCATACCGGAAATCGAGTTGCATGCCGACTGCTGATGCGCGCATTGAGGCACGTCGTCTGCGTGAATGATCCGCCGTACCACAACAGAGTTGAGACAGGTCCGTTCAATATTACGTTGTGCTGATAGGTCCCTGGTTGATGAGCGCCTCCTGGATGCCGTAGCACAAGTGGGTCTCGCAGAACTTGCGCGACAGCTCCAGCTCCTTGGTCTCGCCCTTGGCGCGCACCAGAACGCGCGAAGGCAGCCGCGTGTCGATCCACTGCAGCTCCACCAGCAAGTGCGGCATGCCCAGCACCGGGTAGTCCGTCGCGCCGAGCGCCTGCTTGCGCATGACGTTCTGGATGGCGTCCAGCGTCCACCGGTGGCGCTTGTGCGACAGCGGCACCAGCAGTCGGTGCCGTCGGCCGCCAGTGCGCAGTTGCTGCAGATCCAGCTCCACCTCGCCCAGACACTCGTTCATGGCCAGCGGGTCGTTGTTGTGGACGCTGAACTTGATCGTGCGCACGGGTCCTGGTGGGAGCGTTGTCGGCATGACCTCGGCCCGGCTGGGCGTGGACGCCAATGCGGAGCCCACGCGGGAGTTGGTGCGTGAGCCCACTGCGTGATTGGAGCCGGAAGAGGTAGCAGGCGTTGGGGCTCCATACAGGTCCCGCGCTGAGAGCGGGAAGACCACAGCTTCTTCCCAGACCGGATTCAGCGCCCGCCGCTTGGTGCTCGTGGCGTGCTTGAAGTACGTCCCCACCGTCACGACGCAATACGGATCAACGAGCACAGCGCTGGTGTGACGCAGTGTGGACACGCGCAGGTTCTGCGCCTCGACCACGCGCACGTGCATCTCGTTGGGCACGGCTGAGAGCTCAACGCCGAAGCGGTCGCGGTTGTCCATGCGAGTGATCGTGGCCTCGATCCACCGGCCAAACCTTGTCGGAGACGCCAGCAGCACCGGCATACCGACCTCGAAGATCTTAACCGGCGTGGGCACCATGAGCACGTGGCTCTCGCTGTTAGTGAGCCAGACCTCCTCGTTCTTGCTCTGCGTCGCGGTGCCACGCATGGCGCCGTCGCTGAGCTGTCGCCCACCACTGAAGTTCACCTTGATGCGGCCATTCTTCACCCACGAGACCGTGCCTTCGCGCCACTCTCTCACTTGGTCGCTGATGCTGTTGAGAGATGGCGGCGAGAGAGGTGACGAAGAATCCATCATCAGATTGGAGTGGCCCGAGCCATGTGGACGTCGGCGATGGAGCCCTCCAACTGCGCCCATTGGTGGATGAAGATCGACGGAGAACATGGCACTGGGGTCTTCAGAGTCTACAAGCATATCACCATGATCCCGATGCTGCTTATGCAGCAGAGACGAAGAGCTATCCGTTTTGCCGACGGGAGATGACACTATTCGCACCGGTGGACTGCTCACGAGAATACTCTCACCGATCATTCGCACCGACTTGCGCAAATTATGACGCAGCTTGCGGGAGTGCGCGACGATCTTGATGGTCGTTTCGTTCGAAATGGCACTCTTCTTTGCGTACACGAGTAGACATACCGCCACGCCTGCGTTTTCAAGCGAGCAGAAAGCCACAAGCCTTTGAGTGGCGGTGAGACAGTCATTGGCGGCTGGACCGTACCGAGACTCGGAGATCGTACAGTCACTGAAGAACGCGTCAAATTGTCCGCTCACGTATACGAAGAGTGCTGGCACGATGATCTGCGCGATGGTAATCTCAAACAGGAAAGCCGAGAGCCACGAGCCAATCCCCACTGTTCGTCGAGGTACGGCGCGTTTGCAATCGATGGTCATCTTAATAGCGTCGAATCGGAGAGCGACAGCGTTGCGGCAAAACGAGCATAGACAACAGAAGGGCCAGACCACGGAGAACATGATAGTGTACGAGAACTGGATGGCGAGATGGAGAAGATCGCCAAACGGACTGTACGTAGACATGGAAGACTCTTCCTGAATCCGGTCGGCCGTGTAGTTGTAATTGCGGCATTGCCAGGACGTGATCAGAGCGATCTTCCAATGGCGACCACCAGACGCAGCGCCCTGATTATTGCTGCTGCTGTCTTCCGAGCTGCCAGTCGTAGCATCCCAAAAGTCTCGCAAATGGCCAGCGTCTTCCATCTTGCGCGTGACACGATCCAGCCAGTTGAAGCTCGTGAGCTGGTACATATCCATGTCGTCCTTGGTGAGCTCACCACAGATGTCCGTCATGTGGGTCTCGTGTGCCGCTAAATTGCCAAATAGGTCGTGCACTGCACGCTCCATATTTCGCGCCGCAATCGGCGCACGAGCTGCGAGCATGTGGCTCAGTTCATGTCGATTCACTGTTTGATCTTCGCCTGGTGGCAAAACGGGAAGCCACGCATCTGTCGGGTCGTCTTGGTCAGCTTCTGCAAAGAGATTATACCCTGCTACTGGCACGTCGTCAACAATATCTTCCCACACTCCGCTGACAGTGTCACCATTGGCTGCGGCACCACTCGTTCCTGCTGTTGCTGCGCGTTTGGCTGTTGCCAAAAGCTTCCGAGGCGCGTGTTTGCCCAGCTGCAGCAGCCGATCCTTCTTCACGTGATAGGAATCACGAGCTCGGATAATGGCGCGACGAAGCAAATATGGCACGAAGGTGTTGATGACAAGATTGAGCGCCTGGGTCACGATCATGGGCGTCACAAACGCTGAGTCCATGCTGATAAGCCCATCGATCCAGTATCGACTGAATTTGAGGCTATCGTTGAGAGTGAGTAGCTTATTGGTATCGACGTGTTTGCGAATGAGCGACTGCACATCGGATCCATTGGGTACGTACAGGAATGCGAGCAAGAAGAACCAATAAAAGTATCCGACCCAGTTGAACAGGAAGATCTTTTCGATCAGCCGCTTCTCGCTTTCCTGCTCGGTCGGATAGTTCTCCCACCGGTTGAAACCGTGCGCAATCGACTCGAAAAGTGCCAAGAAGACGATGTCCAACGTGAGACCGAGTACGATTCCCTGTATGAGCACGTAGAACCACCGCGCAGTACCAAGAATGCCTCGCTCGGTGTGAAAGCATCCCACGAGTGCAGCGTCACACCGATAATATGTTGTGTCGAACATGGTTGTGTTGCAGTAATCCGAGCAGCTATCGATGGCGCTCATGAACAGATACGACTTGCCTTGCGCAAAGAGCTCCTGGCAGTGATCCACGCAACCGCCGTCGACGTTGAGGTACTCGGGGCAACGTGGATTGGTGCACATTGGTGTCATCACGGCGATGATATACCATTGCACGTAGACGCCCACAAACGCGAAGAGCATCACAAGGCACAGCAAGCAGAAGACACCGAAGATCAGATATTTGGGCCAGCGACGACGATGGTCGTAGCTCTTGACTTCGACGTAATCTGGTGGCTCGCCATCGTTCGAGACGTTGATGGACTCAACTACATAATCTCGAAACTCCGGGTTGGGCTGCTCCACCTCAGTGGTGCCCAGCAGATTCCATTCCACGAGCAGCGAATTTTGGTACCTTCGCCAGCGCTTGAGGAATGACGGTGCCCAAATGAATGCCACGCATAGTCCGTAAATGCCCACAGCCTTGACGTACGACCGGTAATCGATCCACCGCCAGAAGATCCAAAGCACAGCCCCAGCGTTTGATGGGTACACGAGTGCTGCATTATAAAGCCGAACAAATGCTGCGAAGAAAGCGATACGCAAGCCAAAGTAATCCTTGACCCGCAGCAAAAACAATCGTTTGAGCGAGTTCGGCTGAGTCTCAGTAAACCACGACGTGAGAATGAAATCGGTCATGCTGGGGTCGTGCAAAGGGAACACGTCGCGCACGATAGGGTCCTGATTTTGCTCAACTCCGCGGAGTCCTGCACCAGGCGGCTTATCGCTCGGGCTGCGAGTCAGGATTGATGCAAACGCAGCGATTCGGTCTGAAGCCGTCATGGTTTCGGCGTGGTATTCGTAGTCGTCACCAACGTTGCGTGTGTCTTCCTCGGCATGGTTCTCGATGATTCGTTCCATGACCATAAGTTTGTCTTCGCGCGCAAGCAGCCACAACGGTGCGCTGAGCAACAAGACAATGTAATTCCGAGTATTTCGTGTGTTGGCGAGTACTGTCACGTGCACTCCGGCACGCAGCAGATTGAGCAAGAGCGTTTGCTGGGCATCCTCATCGGCTCCGTACGGTGGATTGTTCAGGATCAACACAAACTCGTACTCCATGCGCGGCTGGATGTTGAGCATGCGCACAACGAGTTCAGGAAGCCAAATGCATTCCAGAATGTCCGAAGAAGCGATGACGGTTGTTTCCATTCGATCCGCAGTAGGACTGGCCTCAGAAGGCGAGATGATACTTCCAAAGTGCTCTTGGTACGCGAATGTGTCCAATGGAGATCCGTCATTATCAATGGCTCCGTTCGTCGATGCGAATCGGCTTGCTGTTCCCGTGAGCACAATGTACAAGCCGTCGGTCTCTCGCTCGTCTTCGAGCACCACGTCGCCACCATTGAACGTCCGAAATTGCGATAGCCCCACAAGCTGTGCGAGTTCGTTCTCCGTGAGCATCGCGAACGCCTCGACGCCACCAAGGAACTTCTTGCCTGCAATGAATTTCGGGTCGCTCTCGTCGATCTCTTCGGCCATGTCTTCGTCCGAAACCCACAGAAGCCTTTGGACGAGCTTGAGCAGCTCTGAGACATTCCATATTGAGGCCGAGGACCAGAGCGCTGTCAGAGAAGTCGGGTCCAGCGCGTCAATCGATCCACTGCTGCTGCTAGTGTTAGTCCCAGTCAAAGGCTCACAAACTGATGCGTCACGTCCTGTTCTGCGCTTGGACTTTGGCTGTTTATTGCTTGGGAGCACAGCAGCTGCACCAATATGCTGGCGAAGTTGTCGTCGCAGGGCCTCCTCTTCCTGCTCGTTCAGATCATTTTGCCGCTTGCGGAATTTGAGCGTATCTCCACTTGGCAGTGCGAGCAAAGGCAGCGTCGAGCTGGCGCCAGCTTCCATCGACTCCCCGCGAGGCAATACAATGGACGGAATATGAACTATTTCTGACGTGGTTGGTTTCATTTTTCGATGAAGCCGTAAACATGGCATGTTGCACATGCGTCCAAAATGGCTGAAACCACAAGTTGAAATTTGGACAAAAGCGCATTACGGAATGAGCAAACAAAATAACGCGGACGGCTGAAGAAAAAAGAAGGAAACACACTTGTTATTCATACAAAGCCAATTGCTGTCGGTTCCTGCATTTCGATTGCATTTCTTTTCTCTCTTTCTCTTTCTTGTCCTCTCGAGCTTTCATGCGTCGGCCATTTTTTTATTGATCCCCTCATTTTTTCTTCCAAAACTCGGATCTCTTTTTTGTTTTGCTGCTTGATTGTTGCTGTTCGCTCTTGGGCTGTCCCTGTTTGATGGCGGTCGCAGGGCCACAAATACACACATTCCACACACACTCATGAAGTACATGCCTGCACGTCGTCGTCTATTTCATTCGAATCTCACTCGGTGGCTGCTGTGGCTTTTCTGTTTGGTTTTGCGTTGGGAAAAAGGCCTCTCGTTCGCCACTTGCGGGTGCTCACAGCACCTCCACAATTTCCACCTTGTGCTGCTGGTGCTGAATACTTCGAACGGCGTTCATCTCTTCATCGTCATCTTCGGACTGATCATCTGTTACGATCATTTCCAAAAGTTCTTTGCCGTTCGAGGCCGAAAGCCGCACTCCGGCAGGCAAATCGCTCTTGTTCGGCGGAGACGAAGGTGCCACAGGTCCCAATTCCTCGTCCGGGTCTGACTCTTCCGTCTTGTCCGAGAACTTCGTGTCGCCTTCGTCGTTGCGCGTGCTGGTTGAAGTAACATCATCGCTGTCATAGCCCATGTTGTAGTACAATGTGTACGTCTCTTGGGCGCGCTGCTGAATAACAGTGTTCCAGTGCTGTTCAATGGCTTTGCGCAAGAAAGGCTTCACGATGTCAAACATCGACTGGGCCAGCTTTTCGTACTCGTTCATGATCCGCAAGCACGATGGCGAGCTCCAGCACGAGATTGCACGCTCCGCAACCTGGAACTGTTCACTGATCATACACTGGCCAAGTCGTCGCGCGAGCTTACGCGAGATATTATCGAAGTCACTCTCTCCAAGCACGTGCTCCAGCAGCTCCTCAAACTCGACAATGAAAATCACTTCCTTGAAAGAATTGCCCACCGGCCAATACTTGAGCAATCCACGAACGATTGGTGTAAAAAGCGCGTGGTCCTTCGACGCGTACTGGATCATGCAATATGCCAACTGCTGATGATACGAGATGAACGCCGGCGTCGAGTGCAGCGGAATCAGCGCACGCTCCAACAGCGTCACGTGTTCTTCCTTGATCGGGCATGCAAAGCCGTTCACAATGCTGCCCAAAATCTCCAGCAACTCGGCCACACCGTAGTGGTTCGAACTCTCATAAATATACTCGTAAAAGAAGTGCGCAATTTCTTTGCGGATTGACGACCGTCGCTGCGTCAGCTTGTAATAAAGGCGATGAAGAACGCCCTTGAGCACCTGTCGTTCCTTGAACGATGGCGTTTTGAAAAGATTCACCAGTTGGGCCACAAAGCGCAGCTGGAAAAATTCCTTGCGGACATGCTTCTCAAGCTTGTCAATGTGTTCAATCGCCTTCAGCAGCAAATCGTAGCAGGCCGAGAGCATCCCCCACTGCTGCTCCTCGACCGTGTATTCCGAGTATTTGTCCAGAGGGTTTTCATGGCCATTGCTCATGTTGTCTTCTGCACTCGGCTCCTCCACGAATATGTTGCCAGGCGTATTCGAGTTGAGTCTGGCAAACGGGCGGAAGATGTAACAGCCGACAAGGTGCAGAAGCTCGACGTACAGCTGAGGGTCGCCAAGGATCATAGGCACGTTGTCGCAGTAGTTGTTCAGATCGCACAGCGTGGTCAGACGTCGCTCGTTCAGTTCAAACAGATCTGCACTCGTGCGCGCCGAGTCTTCGGGGCGAGGCACGCAAAAGGCCACCTTTTGTCGGAAGTAGTACGGGCGCTTGTAGGGAAGAGCGTCTTCCAAAGCAGGCGTGTCGAACAACGAGTCGATCGGCGGGGTGATGATCAGCATCCGGCGGTCGGGCGTCGTTGGCATGGCTGCGGACGTCAAACTGCTCATCCAGACGTTCAGATCCGCATCGCTCTTGGCCATGAGGTAGATCGGTCGATATCCCTACAAGCACGCGATAGCAAACAGACGGGCATTCCCATGTCAACTCCCTGCGTTGTACGTACAGCCACAAGCAGCACATCAAGACGTACCGGATGACAGATCTCGAAGCAGTTCGGTCGCTTGAAACGCGCCGCGTCAATCGGTGTGATCTTGACGCCCTGTTAAAATCCAACGACAATGCAACGCAATGTGTCAACAATCGTACGACCAGCCAGCAGCAATTGATGCCTTCGATTCGAACAACATGCGCTTACCAGCAGTGGAATGACGCCTCGGGGGTACGTGTCTTCGCCCGACTGGATGACCATAACGACAGCACAGGCACATACACAATGAGCCCTTGATTCTACCGACATGTTGAGTCGACACCTCAATGCGAGTAACGTACCGTTCCAGAGACGTAGTAGAACAGCGAGTGGCCCTTGAGCACCATCAGCCGCTTCTTCCACGTCTTAAAGTGGTTGGCCTGCTTGATCAGCACGCCCGATTTGGAGATCGGCGCCTGGAAGTCGTCCAGGTAGCTGGTCGTGTGACCATCCACGTCGCCGTGCTGCTGGTTGCCGCCCGAGAACGGGATGATCAGACTCGGGCGCTTGGACAGAAGGCCTACAGACGCACACAGTCCTCCTGTTAGTACCTCCTACTAGCTGCGAACATGCTCCTATCCACGTGAGCCAGCTGACTCTCGAGGAGCTACGCACCGTTGTCGTGTTTGCCGCCGCCGTTGCTGCCGGTGTCGTCTCCGGAGCGCATGAACGGCATGGCGCCGCTGAAGCTGTGGTGCTTGACCAGCCTCTGCTCGGCGTCCGACGTGGACTGGTTGCTGCGGTTCGTGCTGGCGCCGACGGAGCTGGCGCTGGACGTGAGCGTCTTGTCCTGGCGCGAGGAGCTCCCGATGGACGAGTAGAGGCTGCGGAAGAAGCCCTTCTCGCTGGCGCTGCGCGCGGGCTTGTCGTGCCGCTGCGCCATGTGTCTGTGCTGGATCCTCCCTTCGACGCTGGACGGAGGCGGACGCGGGGGGCGCTCTCTCTCTCTCTCGACACTCGCTGATGGAATTGTATGATGCGCGCAGGCGGCAAGTCTAGATTTAGAGAAAATCAGGCCCGAAATTTGGAAAAAAGGAGGAGAACAGTCCCCTCCCACAGTCGTACTGACTCCTTGGCGTGCCAAAACACGGTGTGCTGGCAATTTGGCACTCACGTGCGAGACATAAAACAAGCTCCATGGCACAAAGGTCGGAACTGGATAGGAGAATTGCGTTTGAGGTCCGCTGCAAGAGCAAAACCGCACAAGGGTTGGTAATGGGATGGGAGACAAACAAGGGCCAAGGAGGGAGGGTGGACGTCAGCAGGAGGGAGAGTGTCCTTTCGTCACGAGCTCAACCCGATTAGCCAACATGGGGGCTTCTTAGGTCGCTCCCCTACGCATGAGGCCCAGGATCAGCACCGATTCCGAATTAGGCTAGTAGAGTACTACGAACACGATCTTACATGGTGTCGCGTTGTTGGCGCAATGGTATTGCGGTGTGGACCACATTACAGTTCCTATAGTACAGTTCTCCCTGTAAATGTCAAATGCGTATCTTTCTTTGGAGGGTCGGCTCATGGCGGCGGCTTGGTGGCCTCCGCCTCCATTGCGGGGTCGTTGGCCTCGGACGCGCTGGACTCGATGGCGGTCACGGACTTGCGGGGCGCGGCGATCTTAACCTTGATGACCGTGGTGGTGGAGAAGGACCCCACGCGCGTCTGCTGCTGCAGGTGCTTGCGCGCGTAGAAGCTCAGCGTCGCGAGCGCCAGGACCGTGAGCACGAGGCCGAGGATCAGGATCACCAGCTGCGGCGTCGAGATGTGCGCTGAGCTGGCTGTTGATCCGCTGGCGCTGGCGCTGGCGAGTATGACCGCGGTCTGCCGCCCGATGTACGTCCACACGATCGAGTACGGCAGGTTGCCGACCAGACTGGAGACTGTGAACCGCCAGAGGGAGACGCTGGTGATCGACAAGCCGTAGCACTTGACTGCGTTCGGGAGCCCGGACAGCTGCAGCAGCAAGAGCGGCTTCCAGTCGCAGCTCTGCAGGACATCGCACAGTGCGCGGAACGCCGGGACTTTGGCCATGAGGTACTCCCCGATGCGCTTCTTGCCGAGCTGTCGACCGATCATGAACGCGGTCAGCGCGCCCGCCATCTTGCCGAACATCCCCAGCAGGACCCCCTGCACCATGCCGACCAGTGAGCCCGCGATGATCTCCAGCAGCGAGCACGGGATGCAGAGCGGAAGCGCGACCCAGATCAGAATGGGCAGCACGACGATTCCGCCAACGTGGTGCGCCTCCACCCAGGCCTTGATGTGTCGAAGATAAGCCTTCACAGGCACGTACTTGTAGCACACGACGGCTATTACTGTGACCACGATGACGACGCTGACAGTCTTGATGTATCTCTTCGTTCGGGACGTCTTGCCGATCGCTGCAGTCGATTTGGCCGCTACTCCATCCGGTGTGATGCTCACGGCGCTGGGCTTGCGTGGCTGCACCACGACCATGAGCTTTTTCATGAGGGCTCCACAAAACGAGGAGAGGAATGCAAGCCCATTCGCTTCTCAGCAATGACCAGATGGACCAAAATACTCCATGACAGCTGGCCCAGAACCAGCTGACCGCCTATTTTCAGCCGTGTTGGGTGTCCCACATGTATCGGGAATGACGATCTCCATTGTCACAAGGTGAGAAAGATTTCATGACAAGGCTCAACCGACTACCGGAATGTGGAGCTCAGAAGACCAACCATTGCAAGAAGATTACGAGCTATGAACAAGAAATCCATGAAGTTCGACTGAAAATCTATTTTATTGTGATCGAAATGATGGGAGTTTCCAAGAGAAAAAGCGTCGTCGTCTGCTCTGGAGCTCTGAATTTGGAGTCGCCTTGGCTGTGGATTCACGCGCAAAGAAAGATTTGGATAAAACGCCTGTTGGCGACGCGACTGGTCATTTGCAAGATCGCGCAAGACAGCCTGAATGGGATCAAGTCAGAGCTCAGCGCTGCGTGTGATCGACCGCGACATTGAGCTGCAGCGCGAAACCAAGGATTTTGCGCGCTGTACGAGAGCTCAACGTCTGGCTTCACGATGTGATGTATCGAATCTCACGAGGTGTGGTTGCAATTGCTAGGGACACTAGAAGATGTCGTTCGACTTCATGATCGATTCCGCAAGACATTTGGTCTGGCCATCACAGCAAGCCAATTTGAAGACCTCGTGCGCTTGCAAGAGCCTGATGCCATCGCAATGAGCGAGATCTTCGCTGTTCTTGATACGAACCGTGATGGGCGCATTGATGGACTTGAGTTTCTGGCCTCTGTCGCCTGTGTTTGCCGTGCAACCTTTGAAGACAAAGCAAGATGTACGTGCTTGTTCGTGGTTGCTGAGGTCCTACGATTGTAAGGCTTAGCTCTCTTGTGTAGTTGTGTTTGATCTGTTCGATTTCAACATGAACGGCTCGTTGTCTCTCACTGAAATGGTAAGCACATCAAGGCAAAGATATTTTATCTTCCACATTATTTTTGACAATTTGTTTTACCTGGTGGAATAGGCTTTATTGATGAAGTCCGTGTGGATTGGCATGTCGCTATTGACCGGTGATTCGACTTCACGTGGAATACAGAGCGAGGCATCTCCGCTGTGTCTAGCACTTGCACGCAGTGCATTTGACCGCCATGACAAGGACACTCGCGACGACGCCTTGAACTATGAGGAATTTATCGAGTGGGCACGCAGTAACCGCGAATTTATGCTTCAGGTTGAACAATTTCGCTTGCTCTCGGAAAAGGCCATCGGTTTTGAGGAAGAAATGTCCCTCCCCGATGGTAGTGATGTGGACTCAGATCTCGATCAGGAACTGGAATGGGCGCGCGCTCAGGTTCCAACAAAGACTGGAGTCTCTGGTGAAGCACGGTCCATGGAGCAGGCGCTTCCGGCTCCTTGGCTCATTGAGCCATCGCATGGGTATGGGAGAACAACTGCGTCGCCTTCGTCGGGTCCACAATTTGATTTCCCACCACCCGTTAATCTTTCCCTCGAGTGGATATATGGTGCGCACGGCACCACAGCAAGAAACTCCTGTCGGTATTTGTGCAATGGGAATATTGTGTATATCGTCTCGAAATTCGCCATTGTGTACTGCCCTGCTCGTCACCAGCAGCAGTTCTACCAAGGACACCGCAATGCGATCATGTGTATGGACGTGTCTGCCTCTGGTGAGGTTGTAGCAACGGGTAGTGGCCCTGGTCATCATCGTCCTGAGATCCACGTTTGGAATGGCATGACCATGCAATGTCTTGCAGTACTTCAAAATTTTCATTTCGAGGGAGTTGCGCTTGTGGCTTTTCCATCGCCGGCATCAGCCGCATCAAGTTCTATGAACAGTACGAGCAACAATGCTGCCACTGCTCCTTTCACAAGCGTGAACAGCAATTTGATCAAGAAAAAAGCTGCACACACAGAGAGTCTTGTTGCTTCAATCGGTAGCGATGCAAATGGATCGATGGCTCTTTGGGACTGGCAGCAAGCACGTGTTTTAGCTTCGGGTCGAGCACACCCAACTGAAGGCAAGCGTGCAACAGCTATGGTACTCAACGAAGATGGCGATGAGGTACTTGTGTGCGGCATGCACTTTATTTTGTTTCATCAGCTCGAAGGCAGGTTTTTTAAGCACAAGAAACCTCTTGAAATGGAATCGCGGCTTCGTACGGTGCCAATTTGTTTAAGCGCAGCATACAATGGACCGCAGCACGCAGTTGTGGGGACATCACAGGGCCAGTTGCTGCAGTTCCACAAAATGAAGTTGGTGAGGGTCGTTCAAGCCCATGGGACGCAGCAAAGTATCAACGTCTGCTTTATTTCGTGTCGATCTATGGTACTATTTACTTCAGGCAAGGACGGTCAGATCCGGCAATGGGACTCCACCCTTCGTCCTATTGGTAATGCCATTGATCTCCATGTAGAACTTTTGCAACAACAAGTCGCAACATCAAACGATTGCGAGACAATACATGGAGACGACTTGCGTGTGAGCAGTCTTGCATATGATGATGTGCGGCGCCGTTATGTGATTGGTACCCGAATGGGTCACATCGTGGAGTTTATGGAAGATCACCTTACACCTCCAACGTCTGGACACCCGCCTCCACATGCAGCGCAGTGGCGAATTGTAGCCTCTGGACACACTGGCCATGCTGTCTCCTCAATTGCGTTGACAAACTCTAGTGTCAATTTTGCGTCCTGCAGCGAAGTTGATCGCTGTGTAAAGCTTTGGGGGCTTCGTAAACGAACAAGCTTGCGAAAAATCTATTTGCTGTTTGCTCCTTCGGTCGTCATGTTCAGTCATGACCGTGCACTACTCGCCGTAGGAGGAGCAGACGGCTCTATTTTGCTTCTCGAAGGTGCAACATACGGAATTGTCACGCAGATCAAGAACACTACAGTTCGTGTGTGTGGAATGCGGTTTTCCCCGCAGGATACGCTGCTGGCTGTAGCATGTGGGAATGGCTTGAATTATCTGTATACACTCGAGGCTAATCGCCGTCTTACACGCTTTGCCCTATTACGACCCTCTTCGACAAGCGAACGAGCATCAGGCGTGCCAGCAGAATCACTCGATTTTAGTATCGACGGCAATTTTCTAAAATCGCAGCACGGTCCCGCAGATCTTCGCTTCTGGGACCTACGACGACGAGCATGTACACGCGTAACAGCCATGGCGACTGTGCGCAACGTGATTTGGCAAAGCTTCACAAGCACAATAGGATGGCATGTAAGCGGCCTGGAATCGCGGCAAAGTCCCGATCGCGTCGAGATGGTTGCAGCCAATACAGCCCAAAACCTTGTAATGGTATTGGACGGTGCAGGGCAATTATCGATCACTCATTTTCCGTGCATTCAAGCTCAGCGCGGAACTCAAGCCGGTGTTTGTCTGGAAAAAGCTGTCGAGCGTGCTCATTTAGCCTCAACCGGAGTTGACGCAGGGCATCTCTGTGGCGGATTTGCGCTACATGATAGTGTGCTTCTCACATCGAGTGGGCATGATGGTGTTATCTGCCAGTGGCGACTGGAAAAAGAGACGATCGATGTTCAACCGCGCGGAAAATGCGTGTACGATAAGCTCATGGCTGAGCGACTGCGTGCATTCGGACTCGAGGATGTTTATTTCGGCTGGAAGACGGGTCCTTTGTCGTCATATACAGCTAGACAACCGCTGAAAAATCGAGTGATGATTCCAGCTTTGACTGAAGGGGGCGCTGTTATGCAGATGCCGCAACGCAGTACTGAGGCTCCGGATCTTGACCTTTCGCTGAGTTACGTTTACGGCTTTAATCACAAGCGCAATGGGTTAAATCAAGTACTCGCGTCTGCTGGAGCGGGCTCTTTCCTTTATGCTGCTGGCACACTGCTCGTATTGTTCCATCTTCATCATCGTGTGCAAACTCGAGTTTTTCAGTCGGGCACCACGCACACGGTCACTCATGTTATCAAGCACCCATCTCAGCCATTTGTAGCAGTCGGAAGTCGAGAGGACAACGCACTTGTGGTGTGGAATGTAGATACTCAGCAAAAAGTTGTCACGATACAAGGACTACCTGGTGCTATGCTGATATGTGCGGCCTTTGATGACCCTGCGATGGCTTTATCTATGAGCGCTGGGAATAGCACTTCTAGCAATGGCGAAAATGACATCGCCGCCGTGGTCTGGAAGGAGCGCTCCCACAACGTGCATTCTCTCGTGTTTTATGATTGGAAGAAAGCGCAAAGTATTGTGCGCATGGACATGACATCTCTTCCTGTCCTGTTTGGATTCTTTGAGCACACAACGGCTGGTGCTCCGCAATGCACGACCGGCTTTGTAAGTGGGGGCGTGGACCACGTTACGTTTTGGAATTTGAACACTGCGACTGGCCACGTACAAAGCAAGCAAGGCGTATTCGGCCGCCAAGCTCTTGTTCAATCGGTGATATGCGGAGTTCCCGTGCGACCGTACGTCCTTACTGGCACCTCAGATGGTTCGGTGGTTTTATGGGAGAATGGCGTAGCAGCCTATTCGTATCCTGCTGTGGAAAAATTCGCATCGTCAGATCAGAATGCCATGGTATCACTCGTTCATATAGCATCAACACAGCAAGTTGTAGGCGCGATGCAAAGCGGTCAACTCGTGTTTTGGAAATATCAAGCAGTGCCCTTTGCTGCAACAAAGCGGTGCCAGCCAAATGATTTTCTTGAGTTGCTCATCACTGTTGCATTACTGGAAGGCCCCTGGATGACTTTGTTGAATCGTGGAGAAATGCCTGTCAGTAGCAATAGTAGATTATCACGAGACTATGAATCAGGTCCATCTGTGCTTAGCCTCGTTCTTTTGGAGGCGATGAACGGCTTATTAGTTGTGCTGAAGACTGGAGAGGTCTTCCATGTCGATCATGGCGTTTTACTTATGGATAACGAAGATGACCAGCGTTCAGTAAGTCTCGCAATGAAGGATTCGGTGCGACTAGTATTCGATGCTGCCTACGAAACGCACGACGTAGCATTGCATCCACGTGATGGCTCTCTTTTTGCAATCGGGGATGCTCGTGGTCGCATTTGTGTTCGCAATTTGCAAACAAATGGCTTGGTGTACGAGCATCACGTACCTGATCGTGAAGCTGTGCGGGCGTTGGCATGGAATAGTATGGGCGATCGCCTTGCAGCGTCTTTAGACAAAGGAAGCGTACTAATTTTAAAGGTAATGAGCAATGAAGCGTGGCAGGTGGTAGCCAAATTTATTTGCAGTAGCAGTGGCAAAGCTGAATCTGGAGCCAATGGTACTGCAAAGGACGAAGAGCAGGGACTACGCATGTGGTGCTGCAAAATGAAGTACTCCCCAGCAGAAAGTAGCTGCGAGCGCCTCGCACTTGCATGTCGAGATTTCAAGATTTACGTTTATGTGTGCAAACGGAACGGCGATGCTTCTGGAGAGGGGCAAGCAAACGAATCCTATGTGTTGGAGCATGTGTGTGTTGGGCACTCTGGACGTATCACGTCGCTGGATTTCTCGCGTGATGGAAACTGGTTACAGTCTGCCACTTCGAATCTGGATATGCAGATCATTCGATGGTCGTTGGGTCGGCAATCATCGTCTAACGATAGCGAAACCGGTCAGCAAAATGCCCAAACAACCGTAACTGGAACATCAACATGCTCTCTTCGTGAAGATGAATGGTCATCATGGACAAATACTTTCGCCGGGCCCGTTGCAGGGCTAACAGAAATTTACGGGGCTTGCATCACTACTTTGGACCGAATAAATGAAGATCAGGTAACCAAGAGTGCCAAGGCTGATACTCTATCAAAATGGACGTCAATGCTACCTACAATTGTGCTAGGAACGGAGAATGGCGAGATCCTCCTTCATTGGTACCCAATGACTTGTGGTGAGAGTCATAAATCGCTATCGAAAGAGTATACGGGCTACTTTCCATGCGACACTATCGTATCTCACGCGGCATTTTGTGTGACGAACACATTTCTTGTCACGTGTGCACGCAATGCGGATGATGAAACCATCACACTCATTTGGAAGACAGATTACGAAGATGAACTGCGGCAGGTAATTCGCTATGCTGGAAGTACTCGCAACAGTACGCCATCAGTTGAGCCAGATGAACATGAGATCCAGCGTCGGCATGCTGAATCAATTCTTTTGGTGGATCAACTAATGTTAAACGATGATGAAGACGCAAAAGGGGATATGTTTATGGCTTCGAAACCTTGGCTGGGCGCTGTTCGCGAACCATCTTCAGCGCAGGACGTGATCATTCAAGATTGTCAGCTTCCTGAATCGACACTGGCCTTGGATTTCGTCTACGGCTTAAACATTGCCGCAGGTGTCGTGTATGCCGATGATTCGTGGGAGATCGTATACGCTGCAGCGTCTTGTGGCATTGTGCTCAATACGAAGACCAAGTCACAGCTATTTAACCAAGCACATCAAGGAAACCTAATATCCTCGCTAGCTGTGCATGAACGGAGCGATCTTGTAGCCACCGGTGAATGCGGCGTGCGCACGGCACCACAGATCGTTTTATGGGATGTTAACAGTGGTAGTACGATCACACAGATCACGACAGTCCACCGTCGCGGAATCGCATTGCTTCGGTTTACACCAAACGGAGATTGCCTAGCCTCCATTGGTATGGAGGATGATCACGTCATGACGCTGTACTCGCTTCGCAGTCACGATGGGCAGCAACAGCGAATGACGATCAAGCCACTTGCGAGCGTGAAAACGTCCAAACAGATTGTGTGGGGCCTTTGCCTGAACGATAACAAGGAGCTTGTAACATGTGGAAGCAAGCACATTCTGTTTTGGCAACAACAGACAGCCACCGCTGGACGAAAAGATGTGGGAGACAACAGCGGCGGTGCGACGGCGGGGTGTACGTTGGGAATGAAGAAGGGATTGTTTTCGAGCCACAAGAAATGCAACGCGAATGCAACTGTCCTCGGCGCTGCTTTCGTTTCAAAGCAACAGCACGTGGTTTCCTCTCAGTCGGATGGATCATTGTACCTGTGGAAGGGCCGAACGTGCATGGATGTTCGAGAGCATGCTCATGGAAATACACCAATTCATGCATTGTGGGTCGATTCAGCGCATCAATTAATTTATTCAGGCGGAAATGACGGTCGCATCTGCATGTGGAATCACCTTTTAGAAGCTGTGCGCAGTATTGTGCTCATTGATCTCGCAGGCCCCAAAATGGCGCTTCCCTTGCGAAGTCTTGCTATTCAGAGCCTCTGCGTGCGAGATAATCGAATTTTATTTTCAACTGATGGCGGTGAGATTGGCGAAATTATCGATCGAACTGCCGTGGCAACAGCGCACGAGCAAAGTACCGTAGAGTATCAGCTTCTCGTGCACGGGCAGGCTCATTGCAAGGGAGAAGTCTGGGGACTGGATGTGCATCCAGCCAAAATTCAATTCGTTACCACGGGCGACGATGGCAGCATTCGCCTGTGGGATGCACCGACTCGCAGTTTGCTAGCTGTCCACGATTGGGCCAGCGACGGCAAACCACGCGCCGTAGCATTTTCAAACGACGGAAATCATGTTGTTGTGGGAACAAGTGACGGCAAATTGCGGGTGCTAACGGGTGCACTTGAAAATGTTGTGACAACTTGGAAATGCTCATCCAAGGCCGTGCAAGTGGTGAAGTTTTCGCCTGATGGTCGCATATTGGCGATTGGTGGCCACGACAGCACTCTGCACGTCTACGATGCGCACACGTACAAGAAGCTCGGTGAATGCAGGGGCCATAGTAGTACGATCACGCATATGGATTTTTCAAAAGACAGTCGTGTGCTGCAGTCAACATCTACGGCTGGTGAGCTGCTCTTTTGGGATGTTGCGAAGATCAACGCGATAAAATTGATTCCGTCTCCTAGCGCCGTCCGCGACGTCATTTGGGCTACTTGGACGTGTCCGTTCGGCTGGCCTGTGCAGGGCATTTGGCCACCGGGTAGTGACGGCACTGATATCAATGCAGTTTGTCGCAGCCAAGATTCCTGTACTCTGGTCACGGGCGATGACGATGGCCTGATCAAGCTTTTTGCCTATCCGTGCGCCTCAGCGACAGCAGAGACCCCCGCGCAAACTTCTGTCGGTCACGCCTCTCATGTGACCAATTGCGTGTTCACACGCAAGGATTTGTTCTTGATCACGACTGGTGGACTAGACAAGTCTGTCTTTCAATTCCGAGTCGTACGCAATCCTCGACGAGCACCTGCCGCATCCTGATATATCCGTTTAGTTATTCAGAACGAATGCTCTTGCTTGCCACAGAACCAAATTGCTTAAAAAAATGGCCGTTACTACCTGTGAAGCATCAATCAACACTTGCAACGATTTCAGGCTTGGCGATGAAATGCCTTCGAATTTATGATAATATGCCTTCGAATTTATGATAATATGGATGCAAATTTCTTGTGAGCAGATTGGTAGTTATATTTACACAACAACTTTGTGTGGACGATCAGAAATTCAGCATTGCCAACTGTAAGATCAGATCGCGAGTCAATCCCACCAATGAAAGTCTCGATTTCAGTTCGAAGACGCAAATCGTCCTCCAAAGATTGCATCGTTGAGATTGACTACAGCTTCTATCAGTTTCCGATTTGCTTCGTAGTCGTTCAAGACAAGCTTCCAGACTTCATCTCTCGGTGATCCCAGCAAGTCGCATTCAGCAACAGCAGGCATGGCCGGTGGAATTGCATTTACGCAAAACCACGGAGGCGATGACGTCCCCACTGAAGGCTCGCGCACCTACGCTATCATTGTGTGCGTCTTTGCCTCATTGGGTGGACTTTTCTTTGGCTATGATCAAGGTGTCACCAGTGCCGTGCTCATCATGAACTCGTTCCTGAAAGACTATTGTATCGGCTGGAACAACTTCACGGAAGCGGAATGTACGGCATCATCTTCTGATCTCCCGGACAAGTGGACGACGTTCACGATGTGGTACAACATGATCTACAACATCGGCTGCATCTTCGGCGCCTTCATCGGCGGTGTCGTGGCTGACAAGTTTGGTCGCCGCGTGACCATTTTCCAGGCAGGCATCGTCTTCTGCGTCGGCACCTGCTGGGTCTGCTTCTGCCCGAGCCACGCGCACACGTCGCTGCTCCTTGCGCGCATCGTGCAGGGCGTGGGCGTTGGCAACTCGTCCTTCTCGCTGCCGCTCTTCGGTGCTGAGATGGCACCCAAGGAGCTGCGTGGTATGCTCGCCGGCTTCATGCAGATGACGGTCACCACTGGTCTCCTGCTCGCCAACATCATGAACCTGAGCATCGAAAACACGAGCGAAGGCTGGCGCATCACCAACGGTGTGGCCATGATCGCGCCTATTGTCGTCATGGCCGGCATC